>JAKZJZ010002291.1:0-17725 GCA_022702705.1 Papilionanthe hookeriana x Papilionanthe teres
AGTTACGTATTGCTTATCATCAAAGAAAAATACTCCGATCGGCGTTCTGAATGCCGTAAGCTTTTCATCTTCCGGAGCCATTTTTATCTCGGTTGTATCCCGAAGATCCATCCATGAATGAGAATATTTCATGTGTCGAAGCAATGTCGATCATTAATTCTCAGGATCGGTAGAGGAATTCATCTTTTGGACATGCCTTGTTTAAATCTTCGAAATCCACACAAATTCCGATCCGACCATTCTTCTTTCGATTGGCACTACATTGGCTAGCCAAGTCGGGTATTGTTCTTCATGGACAAATTTAGCGTCTATTAGCTTTTTAACTTCAGCTATGACTTGTTGTTCAATTTCTAGACGCATTCTTCTGGGACCTTATCTGACTGGGACAGAAGTAGGATCCACTCCTAGCTTATGGACTGCGACCTCCGGAGCTAATCCTGGCATCTCATCGTAGCTCCAAGCAAAACAGTCTTTAAATTCCATTAATAACTTAATCATTTCTTCGGAGTCTTCTTTATTGACTAAGGAGCTAACAAAGGTAGGTCTAGGCTCTTCGCTAGTACCTAAGTTAACTTCCGTTAACTCATCTATTGTAGATTTAATCTCTTCTTCGAATTCGGTGG
Organism: Papilionanthe hookeriana x Papilionanthe teres; assembly: GCA_022702705.1. NCBI lineage: Eukaryota > Viridiplantae > Streptophyta > Magnoliopsida > Asparagales > Orchidaceae > Papilionanthe > Papilionanthe hookeriana x Papilionanthe teres. The sequence goes on from JAKZJZ010002291.1 coordinate 624, forward strand.
AGCGTCTCCAATTTGTACATCTTCGAGTTCGTCCGTAGTTTCCATGCAGCTTTCATTGGATTCGCAAGTGACAACCAAGCAAAATTCAGTATCGTCAACAGATCCTACTGTGCCGAATCCGAGTCCATACTTTGAATTGGGTGGACGACCGGAGTTATTCCATAATTTTTCAAAATGTTATGATTGGCCTTTTGTCCATTGTCGAGGTAAGAAACCACGCTGAATTAAATTTTGAACACAGGGAGAGTACCACTCAAAAGGTAATTCCATTAATTCGATGAAGTGACATCTTCGAATTGTACATTATTTTCGGCTTTGGAGGAAGAAGCACCACGGTAGAATTTGATTGGCTTTGCACCGTCGCTACGTACCTCTTCGACCATCATACCCTCGATCTTGTTAGAATGAATCGGGGTTAGGGTCATAGTATGTACGTAGTGGTTAATCTTTTCGTACATCGATTTGTATTCTTCGTTCTTTTCATCTTCGAGGAGATCTTGAATTGTGGCTTCTTCCGACTTATTGTTGTCGCTTCTTGCTTGATTTCTTTTTCTTCTTCGTAACTATCGTCCCAATCAACATTGATGGCTGGCTTCCTCCGTCCAACCGTCCTAACGTCTCTACCACGACCTCGTCCCCGGCCTCGACCTCGGATGCGAGTTGTGGAGAAACCTTCACCATCTCGCCGGAAGGGAGTGGTGAGTGACTGTTGGACTAGAACTTCAGGTTCTTCGTCGTCCCGAACTTTCTTTGCTTCATTAGTTACAGTATCTCTGGAGAAGATTGTTTTCTTCGGTGGTGCATAATAGGCTGCGTCTTCGTGGATTCCAATCTCATGTACGGAGAATGGTTGTAAGTCACCTTTGATGCACTGTTCCCCTCCATCGTAGTATTTGATGCACTGGTGTAGAGATGATGGTACCATCCTCGTTTTCATGTATCCATGGTCGGCCCAAGTAGAGCGTTGAACGACGTTTCGAATCAATTATGTGAAATTTTGCGGTTGTCTTTGCTAAGTCACCGGTCTTCATTAGTAGCGTTATCGACCCGAGGGCTCTTTCTCCTTTCTCGGTTGAATCCTCTTAATAACATTTTGTCGGCTTCGAGTTCGCGAGCATCAATTTCCAAGTATGCTAGCATTCGAAGACTCATTATATTGATCGATGCTCCCGGATCCACCAATACTCCGGAGAGTGTAAATTTTCCGATTGTAACCGAAATGTACAACGGTCGGTTGTGATCTCGCTGTCCCAAGTAGTAGGTCATTGTCCGTGAAGGTAACACCTCGTTGTTCCTTTAACGAGCAAACCTCATCTAAGGAATCTCCCGCCATTCGAGCTAAGCAAATTTTCGGATCAAGTAAGGCCTTGATCAGAGCTTCTCTCATCTCCTTTGATAAGATGAGAGCATCGTAAATGCTCAGTTTGGCCGGTAGTTTCCTAAGATGGGCTAGCACGTTGTAGTCCACTTTATTTCCATGTGTCTCGGCTTCTTCTCGAATGGGTATTTCTTCGCTAGGGTTGGTTCTTCATGAACAACCACCTGCTTTCCTTTGTCCTTTGGACCCATTCTCGGAGGTAGAACTCTTCCACTTCTTAAGTTGACTTCTGTAATTTCTTTTGAATCTAGTGTTGAGCTCACTGGTGTTTCTTCTTGAATTGGAATGATAGGTTCTTCTGGATTAGCTTCAGAATCTGAAGGCTCTAACTCTATTGTGACTGGAGCTCCTCGAAATTCGCAGATAGATTTGTTGTTTGTTGAACTCTCATAGCCTCCTTGATGGATGTCTTCTTCATTATTTTGATCGTCGAGATCGTGTATGATTTGAGAATTGTCGTTGGTATCGAAATCGATGTCCGGATTGTCGCTAGTTACGTAATCGTTAGAAACAAGCCAAAACGTAGCCAACGCCATCACCCTTATCATTATATGATCCCACCGAAGTGAGCAGATAATCATACAAAGTCGAGGTTCGAGGATTTCTCCCCCGAATCGAAACAACTATCCTAAGATAAGCAGCCCCTAGTCTAGCCTTAGGAGTCTCTGGCCCTCTCCTCTTCGTCGATTTTCTTCTTCTCTTCAATCGTCTCCCGTCGAGGTGGTTCTTCTATCACAAGTGTTAGTACCGGCCAACGTGTCTCGAACTCGGATTGAAGCTCGCACCGAAGCGGCTTGGATGTTGTCTAAAATCTTTTTCGAAGACCTTGTCCAAGCGGTAGTCCATCCATCGTCGGCCGTATAAGGATCTATCTGAAAGATGGGATCAGCTGAGATAACATTGACGGAACCTCCTTTCGGGGTTCCTTCATGTACTCCTTCGGGATCGTTATATTCCCTTTCCGAAGGTTGTCGTCGAGCCAACTTTTGAAGGTAATGCAATCTTCTATCTTGTGCCCAAGCATTCGGTGGTAAGGGCAAAAGTCGGGATCACCTTTCTTGTTGACTTCCTCTCGGTCTTTTAGGCTCGGCAACTGAAATCTGGAGTCTTCATCAGACTACGGAACATTTTCGGCACTGCTTCGTTCTTGAACGGATATTCTCTGCTCAGAAGCTCCCTTAATGTACGTTGCGGACGAGGTGGTTGTTCATACTGCGGAGATGACTGATAGCTGGGTCGGGGTTGCTGGTAATTCTGTTGTGGTTGTTGCGGCCGTTCTGGTGGTATTTGCATCGGTTGCTTGCCTTTGTCAACTGCTGCAATGATCCCGGATTTCTTTTCAAAAGTCTTCACAGGCTTTTGCTTGTCCGTCTTGTCGGCGAAACTTAATTGCTTCGCCTCTTCTTGCAAGCTTCCGGCCTTGCTTAACAACTTCTCGAAAGTCTTAATAGTGAATCCTTTGAGGAGAAGTGCTATCGGGCCGTGAATGCTTTTAAGTAAAATGCCGATCGCATGTTGTTCTTGCAGCTGTGGTTCACACTTCATGCTTAAATTCCTCCATCGAAGTATGTAATCCACCAAAGTTTCATTCGGCTTTTGTTTCTCTACCACTAAATCACCTATAGTGATGTGGTGCCGAGCTCCGCGAATCGCTCGATGAAGAGGTTCTCTAGTTCCGAGAACGTCTTCACCGAACCATTTGGCAATTCCGCATACCCGCCGAAGGCGATTCCCGACAGTCGCTGACGAACCGTCGGAAGAGTAATGCATCGCTCCCACCGCATTGCAACAACCGGCACGAAAGTGCGCAACATGCCGTCGGGGGTTCCCGCTCCATCGAAGGTCTCGAACAGCAGGTGGTACGAAGCCTTTCGGTATCGGGATGGCGTCGAACTCTTCAGGTAAGGTCTACCCGTCCGAATGGATGTCCCGCTCTTTGATTGTGCTAAGGCTTCTCGCACTCCGCCGTTCCACCAAGCTCTTGATATCCATTTCGTGGATCATACTTTGTGTTGTATCCTTTTTCGACCGATCATCCCCGTTGACGGATGTAATCTCCTTTCCTCCGCCTACAATGTGAATGACCTCCGGGGTGTTTCTCTTTGTGGTCGCACTCGACTCGGAGAGCGGCTAGAGCTACGCCCATCTCTTCCATCCTTTTCGCCATTCGAGCGATCGTGTCGTCTTCTCACCGAAGCCGCCTTCTCATCGCTCCGGCTCCTCTCTTCGCGGCCGCAGGAGCACCTTGCGAAGCTGATGAAGCTCGTGTTTCGACCATGTTGATTTTTGCATATTCGTCGTCCATGAATTCCGATGAATCAATCTCGTCTCCGAACTTTTCTTCTCTTTCTTTTGCTAATCATCGGATATCGGTTCTTAACTTTTCCATGGCATCTTCTAGCGGGGCTTTCTGTGCGTCTTCGCGGTTGTCGTGCGATAGCTGCAGGGTTCCCTTTTCACGAGTCCCCTTTATCGCAGTAGCACTTTCTTCGCATTCAAGTCTCCCGGCGAGACTTTCTTTCTCGGCCGTCGTTTCAATCTCAATCGCCCAAGAATGGGACGCCATACCATCCTTCTAGCAGCAGGATGTCTAGGACCGCATGGTCCGTCGACCAAATGCCGGAAGGTGGTATCCTCCCTAATCTGTAATCCTGAGACGACAACAGGCGGATTAGCCTTCATTCTTTTACTTGGCTTTTCTGTCATGATGGCGGGTTCTACTCGGGGCCCAAGACGGGATTTAACTGGCACCCGCCCTATCCTTCGTAGAATTTCCGATACGGGGCACTTTTCCTTCTTTGCCAACTTTTCTACCAAAGTTTGCAGTCGAGCAAACGGCGTAGTTCTAGTCCTTTTCTTGCGGCTATCGTTGTAATATGCGGGCTGAGGTAATGCGGCAGCAATCTTGCGAACATTTTCTTCATCTTCCGCGGCGGAGAGGGGATGGAACCTTCTTCCTCCCAAAAGTGGTATGTATTCAGCAACGGTGTATATTCGCAGCAGTGTAAATTCAGTGCCTGGATTTCCTCCGAAAGCAATTTCAGCAGCTCGGCTTCTCTAGCAATCCTTCTACTTCGTTTCTTCTTCGGGTCCTCGTCGCTGATGGAATCCTCGAACCGGACCCGATTTCGAAAACGAAGGTCTTACAGAAGATCTCGTACCCTCCACGGTAACGTGTTCACCATAATTCGGATTTCTTTCCCCTTTAACTTGGCAAGCAATGGGCAGGTGTAGAACAACTAGACCAGCGGGGGTAGTAAGAACAGTCCTCTCGCGGACGAGCAGCATTCTCTCACCGGATCCTTTGCAGAGGAGGGAACTCTCGGGTCGACCTAAGGTTGAACTCAATCAGCCGGCTTCTTAGCTTCGATACCTTATTCGTCGCTGCGAAAAGGGAAACATCGGTGATCTCGACATTCGTGTTTTCAAATCCTCGCCCAAATCGGATGATCCCATTGTCGGGCAGCTCATCCTTATAGACAGCGAAGTCCAGTCCATCGGTGAAGGAGAAAATCGCTTTGGGGCTTCCATTTCGCAGGGTAGATTCTCGGTCTGTCGTCCCAAGTTATGCTTCTTTTCTTTAGGACGAAAAGAAAGGAATTGAAAAGAGTCCGAACACATTCTTGTTCATGTATTTATAAGAAGGAATCACTTATTAAAAGAATCACTTATTGTGAGGGTTTGTTTATTTAGAACGGAATGTTCAAAGGTGTAGAGAAGGTAAGGAATCCGACTCGGAGTTGGCAAGGAAAAGAAAGTCTTACGCAAGAATTCTCGACTCGAAGGATCACTCCTAAACTAACACCTATTGGGGGTCCACCCCACCTCAAAAATGAGGTAAAGAATCTCGAACCTCTCCGTTTAGTGGTGTCTAAACAAAGGGCTCCTAAATCCGAGAGAATGTTGGCTATACTTGTTCAAGGTAGAAATGAATATAGTATTCCAACGGAAAGAAGGGTAGTTCGACCCATTAAGGACATGGATACACTACCGATTTTTGAAAGCGAAATTATTCGATTAAAATGGAGAGAGGAATTTTCCTCACGTGAGTCGCCGTAAGTTGTCGGCATATTTTAGGTCGTGTGTTTTATTTTGAAAGGGGGTCGCCTAACAGAAGTTGTTGGCGAATTTTTAATTTAATTTAAATAAATAATTTGAAAAGTAGTATTTGATTATGAAAATAATTTTAAATTTGAAAATTTTAAGATATGAAATCAAACTGATCTCACATCCCGAATAGTTTACATAAACGAGCACCGCACCACGAACCGTGTATCTATTCCTAAGGATAGACACGCCGTTTGATGGTGGGGCTCGATTAAATAAACTAGAAGATTTGTGACATCCGTTTGGTCTCGCAAACCAATTTTATAAGCCGACAAATTCCCTCGCTTAATATGAAAGTATTAAACAGGGTTTATATTACTCCGGGTTCTTTAAAATTCCCTATAAGGGCAAGCCCCTATAGTTAATTACATCTTAAGTGACGGGAATCACCTAAGAAAACTCTCGATAATAATCAATAATTCTGCTCTCAAGAATTTCAAATTTTAAGTTTTCAAGGGATTGAATTTTGGAATTTCAATAGAGAATGGATCAAGTTTGGAACATTTTGTTTTGAGAATTCAAAGGAAGAAAGGTAGGGGAAATTACGGATTCGAAGTGAACTTCGGTAATCTCCCGATTATCTTATTATTTGGCTTGAATTTAGGAAAGTCCTAATGTTTATTTAATGTTTTAATCTTGCCAATTTTAATTAATTAGGGCTTATATTTATATGACAGAATCATACAAATAGCCTCGAAGATGTGAGGGTTTATGTCGTATCAGACGACTACCTCGGAATCCTAAGACCTGTTAAGGCTTAATTTGCGAATGCAAATGCCTAACGAAGAGTTGAGGATTAATGTTGCACTAGGCAAACTACCTCGAAGTCCTATGGCTTTGTTATTTAATTCTAAGAAAGTTTTGCTGAAGTAGACTCAAGTTTTGCTGATGACGATGGTCGTGCTGCCCACCATGCTCCAAGCTCCTTATTGTTGCAGATGTTTAGTTTTAGAAATCATAAATCAGTAGATGAGAGAAGTGTTTTGGTTTAGAGAAAATCTTAATTTCCAAGTGTTTTCAATATTTTAATTAAAACAAATCTTAAAGTTGATTATAACGACACCGGTTAAGATCCCACGGTTCCATCCTTCCGCATCATTATTTTTATCGGATTCACTTAGTCCGTATGAATTTGCTAAACTCAACTCGAATGAGTTCCACACTTTCATTTAGACCGTGGAAATCCCGTTAAGCAACACGTAGGTTACATCATCCGAGGTATTCCCGATCATCCAACAAGACGTTTTAATTTAGTTGTAATTGTAGTTTTGTGTTTTGTTTGTGATTAAATTTTGAGTTGTTTTATATTTTAAAATGTTGTGGCGGTGAATTTTATCTTGCAATAACTTTTAACTTAGTTTTGGTTTCAGTTTTAGGGACTATCTTAAAGGTGTGGGTTTTCATGCAACAGTTGTTTATCATGCAAGAAAAGTAAGTGCGATGCGATTAAAGAAATTGCAATAATGTAAATTGCAAGAAAGTAAATTGCAATAAAATAAAAGCGTACCCTGGAGGGTCTTCCCGTCATCCCAAGCCGCACTTAAAACACAATTAGAATATTTAAGCAAGTTCCTAGGTAAAGCTAAGGGAAGGGTTATGGTTTTCTACCAAATTCCTAATCCTATAGCTAGTCATTTCCTATGACGTCTAGGTTCCTTGTGTTTTGGTTTGAAGACGATTTTCTTCATCAAAGAACAATTAAATTTAATTGTTCTTATAAACATCCTATCATATCGAGAAAGTGTTTACGAAGAATCTTAAACATCTTTTCAATATTTCTAAGATTGCTTTAAGTCCAAATGAATTCAATTACACAAATGAATTAATCGTCCAAGAATTTCAAGTTTTGTTGTTATCTTGCTCATGAACTAGGATGTTTGAATGTCCTATAAGTGAAGTAACATTTCATTTAATATTCTGTTTAGGAGTTATGATAACTAAAACTTTTGAGGGTAAATTGGTGTTCAAATGGTTTGTGACTTAGTTTAATTTCAATTAACGGATTTAAATTTGGAACGGTGTTCAAGTTATTTGAGATTTATTTTGAATTCTTTATGTCTTTGGGGATGTTATATTTAATTCAACTTAATTTAATTTAATTTGATTCTATTTAATTTAGTTTGGTTTGATGTTAACTTAATTTAGTTTGATTTGATTTAATTTTAATTTAATTTGATTTAATTTAATTTAATTTAATTTAATTTAATTTAATTTAATTTAATTTAACTTAATTTAATTTAATTTTAATTCATTTAATTTAATTTAATTTAATTTGATTTGTTTATTTAATTCATTTAATTTAATTTAATTTGTTTATTTAATTTAATTTAATTTAATCTTTAATTTAATTCAACTTTTAATTTTAATTTAATTTAATCCAATTTAATTTACTTAATTTAATTTAATTTTTAATTTAATTTTATTTTTAATTTTAATTGAAATTTTTAAAAGAGTTTAATAATTTAATTTTAGTTTAATGATTAAGTCTTTTAATATTTTGAATTTGAGTTATCATTTTAACTAAGAATTGAATATTAATGAGATGATTAATTTAGGGAATTTTAAATTAAAGAATAAATCTCTTCCTAATAATATCCCTATTTTAATAATTTCAATTTTATTATTCTTCCAAATTTAATCAATTATTTAATTAAGGTTTAATTATCTTAAATTGCTTAATGGGTTTCTACCCTTTTGATTATTTAAATTTCAATCATCCAAATCAGATTAGGATCAAATATTTTACTTGTTAATTTTTTATTAAGCCTAAAGTTTTAATTAAGAATTAAGAATTTTAATTACCACTTTACCCTTTAAGCTTAATAATTTCATAACTCACTAAATTGAACTCAAATGAACTTGAAATTTTTAAGTGACTTCACTCATATGCCAATAAAGACATGAGAGGAGAAAATGTGATTTTTCTATATTTAATTTATTTATATAATTATTTTTGGTAGAAAATAGAGATTTCCAAGGAAAATTTAATAACATGACCAAGGGAAAGTTTCTGTCTTTAAGAAAATTAGGGTACATTCCTAATGACCAGAGGACCACTTGGACTAATTTTGGTGATTTTTTGAATTATATTATTTTTATTATAATTATTTTAAATTTTGGAGTGTTAATTAATTTAAAAATAAAATAAATGTTGAAAAATGATATTTATATTTTTCAAAAATCTCTCTGATATCAAGGAAATCAGAGAATCAAATTTTACAATTTTCTGATTTTTTTATGATTTATTATAATTATTTTAGTGAAAATGCTAGAAAATACATTTTTTTAATTTTAAAATTACCCTAGAACTTTAAAATTTAATATCTCACTAAATAGACCTAATAAAAATATGGGGTTTGTCCCTAAGTGATTAAAATTCAAAATGTGACATTTTAGTGAATTTTATTATTTTTTTGATTTTTATTATTTTTTAATTATTAAAAATATTAAAATAATATTAAAAATCAACTTTTTTAGAAAATTAAAATTTTAATTTTCTTAAATTCCCCTAATATCAGAGAGACTCCAAAACCAATTTGGTGAATTTTTTAAAGGTATTTTGAAAGTTATGAATTTTTAAAGTTTAAAATGACTAAGTGGCTTAATCAACTCATTTAGTAGGGCTAACCAAGTCCAATTGACTTCAAATTTTTGTGGTGGGTTCCTCTGATACTAAAGGTCAGTGGAGAATTGATTTCAAGTCAATTTGATGTATGGTTAGCTCTAATTAATTAGAGATCCATTTTGGGTGTTTAAGCCAATTAGGGTTATTTTAAATGAACTAACTCAAAACCTATTTTTCCTAGGGTCCTCTCGGTCATAAGGAACATCACCAAATTTTCCTAGAATTTATTTCACAACATGCTAATTATTGGAATTAAAATACTCAAAACAAGTAACATGAATTTGAAAAATCAATAACTTCTCATAGGATGGCCTCTCGACTTTGGAAAATTCAGGGAATGTTCCCAAATTCGGAGGCTTCAAAAGCCCTATGGTCTCATGCCATGGTGAATTGTATACATGCATGGAGAATTAAAAATATGCAGAGAGTAAATAAATTATTAAAAATAAAATACTTGGTGAAATTAAGTAATATCTTTTCCTCATTATTCTCCTCTGTTCACTGAGTAAGAGGGTATTTTTATTTTATTTTTATGATTTTCCTACACAAAGTTATGAGTTTTTGAAGTTTAGGGAATTAAATAAATAGAAAATACCCAATTTTTCTATTTATCCACGCGGCGCCGCATCAACCTCGGCAGCTCCGAAACGCCACGTGGCGCGCTCTCATTCGACGCCGCCATCTGACTCAGCAGCCCGAGCCCCGCGGTTCTCGTACCGTCTCCTGGTCCGACGCCATCTGAGCCGTCCGTCCGCGCGTGTATTGAATGAACGACATCCGTTCATCGTCCCCAAGTGTCCTCACCCGAGAGCCGTCCACACTAAATCCCTAAGATCTCACTCGATACTCAATGGATTTTCGTGTTCTTATACTCTATGGATTCGTATCGAAGAGAGGAACACATCTATACGGTGATCATGCATTGAAATTAAAGCATTTGAAATGGAGAATCTTCAGAAGCTCGGGATGAAGAATTAGCTCATACCTTTGCTCAGAGAAGTGTGGCTTCGATCTGAGGGTTGTTGCACCTTCGATTGGATCCCAGCAAGCTTCAGATGAAGTCTCCTGGTCTGGTGAATTGTCTAGGTGTGATTTCGACCAAGCCCGATCACAAAGCTTGGAGGCCGGAGCAACCGGGTAGCCCGGAGATGGGGCTTTTGTCGGTGGACACCTTCCCTCGGTCCGGTGAAGGTGTAGAACCAATCAATTTGGGGATCGGCTCACCGTGGAGAAGTGTCCCGGTTTTGGGCCTAGATTTCAACTCCGAAATCGAGCTCACAGAGAAGAAATGGCAGGGGATTTCAGTGGGGATCAAGTGCTCGTGTATCGGGAGGAGTCCGGAACAATTTTGGCGTAGTTTCCTTAAGGTTTGTTTCAAGCACCTCTCATGGCCGAGAGGGGTGGTGTTTAAATAGGAGAGGGTGGAGGGCCTCCCGTGAGAGTTAGGGCTTGGGATCAGCCTGCTCTGGCAAGAGAAGAACAGCTCCAATGGCCACCTGGGGATGGGGCGGCTCAGCAGGTGAGAATTTCAAGTCGGGCTCACATGCGAGCTCTCGACCATGGTGTTTTCCCGCGACTCGGTGGCCGGCCGGCCGTGCATTGGTCACCATCTTGGTCGTGGAGGTCGTGGTCGGGCTTAGTGCAATCAATCGGCATTGGCCATGTGTAAAGGGTTTGATTTAGATGGAATGGGGGAGGAGCTAATTTTGGGTCCAAATGGGTCCAAGTCATGGATTTAGGTTTGGTTCACCCTCCAAGGCCTCGATTTTCGGGCTGAGGGAATCGAGTAAGTCAGCCTAGCTTAGTGGGGAGAAGTCACCATCTAAGTACATTTATGTTTAATCAAGGTTTAGAAGAGTCATGAAAAGGCTTAATCTCTCTTAAGGGAATCTTTAAAGGACCTCCTCCATTTGCTAAAAATGATATGGTGATGTGTAAAGTGGCTGCCATGGCTTGCATATGACTTGTGCATAGCTTCATGGCTCCATTTGGCTTGGGAAAAGATTGGGTCAATTTCATGAAAATGGATTTTAGGAATTTTTGGTAATTTGATGGAAATTTGTATGAAACTTGATTTGGAATGATTTGATGATGAATTTAGGACTTAGGGAATGGCTTTAATTAAGTGGATGGCAAATGGAGATGTCATGTGGGCTTTAGGGTGGATTTTGGGCTTTTTGAAAGAGTTTTAGATGGGCTTTTAAGATGGATTAAAAAAGTGGGCTTTTGAATTTTAAAATGGATTTTGGGATGAAATTTTAGTAAAGGCTTAGGCTAAATAATTGTTGGGTTTAGCTCATGGATGTGTCATGAGTGACTTGAAGCAAATTGGGGGTAGTTTGGGTTTGAATTGGGTTGAATTTGAGTTCTTTTGGTGAATGGGCCAATATAGGTCCAAGTGGGCCAAGTTTGGCCAATGTTGGGCTAGGGTTGAAATTGATGTAAAATTAATGTTGAGAAATGTTTATGGGTGTGTTCCAAAGAGGTTTTGACTTTGGTTGGGCTTTGATTTTGGAGTTTGGGCTCATTTGGGTTAGGCTTAGGTTTAGGTCAAAATTGGGCCTTTTAGCTTTGGGTTGAATTTGAGTGGGATTTGGGTCTAAATTTTGGGCAAATCATGTTAGTTTTTTGCTTTTGGGGATGTTAAGGAAGATTTAGAAAAGATTTGGGGTTAATTGGAGTTGAATTGGGTGAGTTTGGGTTAAGTTCTGGGTCATGGGTCCAAATCGGGCTTTAAGGCCAAAAGTGAAATTGGATCCAAATGTCAATCAAATTGGACTTGGATTTGGTCTAGATTGGTGTTGGGAATGTTGAATGGAAGTTTAGAATTGAATTAGACCAGAATTTTGGTCAATTGGATAGGTTTGGTTTGACATTGGGTTCACTTTGGGTTAAAATGGGTCAAATTGGGGGTTTTGACAAAAGCAGGGTAAATTCACAAAATGGGCTCATGGTGTAGTTGAACAAAATGAAAGTACGAATATTTGGGATTTTCTGGAATTTTCTGGGAATTTTCTGAATTTTTGGATTTTTAGGTCAAGAGGGGTATTTTGGGTATTTGGAGGGTATTGGGAGGTATTCTTGGAATTTTTGGTATTTTTGGGTATGAATGATCAATTTGAGTGATGTGGAAATGTCTGGGACTGATTTTGGGGAATTTTGGGTGATTTGGAAATTTTGAAAAATTTGGGTAATTTCGAGGCTTTGGGTAAAGCTAGCGAGTGTAGGGTCCGGGGTTCAAAAATTGAAGATTTGGAAAATTGAAGATTTGGAAAATTGAAGATTTGGAAAATTGAAGATTTGGAAAATTGAAGATTTGGAAAATTGAAGATTTGGAAAATTGAAGATTGGGTAAATATAAGTGGAATAAAATCATTTTGGTTGAGCCATGAAGCCATATCAAGCCCACATGGGCCATGAGGGGACTCTTTTAAGGCATTCACTATGTTTTTCCTAACCCTCTTAGCCAAGGGCTTAGGGGTTAAGGACCATCCATGTGAATCACCTACATGAGTCAGGAGGTCAAGTTAGGTATGGGTGTAGTTTTAGGAGGAGTGTGAAAGTGTAGTGTATGAGTGTAGTGTGTGTGTAAGTCAGCCCCTTCACTGCACCAGGACACCTGTAGGCGGTCCTAAGGCCAAAGAGTCCTATGGGAACTCATCCTTTAAACTTCCACATTTGATTTCAACCCTCTAGGTGATTAGGGGTCAACAGTCAAGTTTGTGGAGTTTGCAGGGAGTTAAGAAGTGGTTTGAAATTCTAGATGGTGGATCCCAATTCTAGTCCTCTAGGATAGTCAAAGGAAAAGCCTAAGGCTAGATCCTAAGTACTAAAAAGAAGAAGAGAAGACCTCATCAAAAATGAGGTCAACACCTAGATCTGAAAATGATTGGGCAATTGATTGAGGATTACTTAATTGGAATTTTGATCCAAGTGGAATCATTTGTAGGGCTCACGATGTTAAACCAAGCACTTTATGGGAGGCAACCCATAGTTATTAGTGTGCTTTGATTTAGTGTGCTTGAGAGTCATGATTGTTAGTGTTGTATGGTGTTTGCATTAGAGTGGATCGAATCGATGTTTATGTGTCATTATGGATTGATCAGTTTGATTGATGGTTGGTAGATGTTTAGATTATTAGTAGTTTGATTTGATCTTTGTGTGTCATGAGGGAGGTGATTCCTTAACTTCTTACTGTGGTTAGACTTTTATGTTCTCTTGTAGTAGTTGGATTGAAGAGTTCACTACAACTCGGGTCTCACCCGGACTTGAGTTTTACAAGAGATACCATGAATTTAAATTGTAACATATCTATCTCAATTTTGATACTTCTTTTCTCTAACTTTACTTTCATTAGGTAGGAGTCATGAACCTATTTGATGAATACCATGTGGATGATCTTACACTATCTTTATAACTGTTAAAGGTGATTAATTATAAGGATTAGGTGATGCCTGAGATTGGTGCCTAGGAGCCAATATATCAGGGGTAATCTTATCTTGGGATTATAATCTATAAAATCATTTTAAAGTACCTAATTTATTAGTGTAGTGATTCCATTAGAAATTGGAGGTAACGTAGTAAGATTGGTTGAGTTAAAGGATGAATTAACCTCATTTATCATATGTGTGTTTATGTTTGTGTTACAACTTTATTTAGGTATTGAAGAACATTTTTATATTCCCTTACTGATACCTACAATGCTAGTTAGACTTTGGTTTAGTTAATTTCATTCTGGCATGACTAGTTTAGATTTACTTTTTACGGCATATTGTTCTGCCCTAATGAATACTTGCAAATGATTTTGATAGACATTTGTGGTAGATAGAATTTCTAAATTGTTTTCTTCCTGCTTTTAGTTTTTGTACTGAATATTATATACGTTAAAAATTAAGTTTAGGGGTAGGAAGAAAAATAAAATTTTAATGTGAAAATACTTTCTTTTAGTGTAATTTTATTACAAGCATGTTAGGTTAGCTTTACTTTATTCTACAGTCTTTCTATCCTGATTATGCATGAATATGAATTTGATAGGATGTTGTAGTAGTAAGTAAATTCAAACTTTACTTTTTCTTCCTGATATATTTTATGGAATTAATTGCAAAATATTTTTGAAATTTAAGTTTGGGGGGAAGAAAAATATTAACTTTGTTCTCAATTATTATATTTTCAAAAATTATTAGCATAAATTCTGGCAATTGAACCTCACTTGAGATAACTAAAACTTTTTATTTTAGTTGAATATTATGGAAGGATTGGATGATAGTTTTTAGTAATAAAAGTTAATTTTATAAGGATAAGATATTTGGTATAAAAGAATTTGATTATAATTAACTATTTAAAGTAAAGAAAACTGTATTTTTGAAATGTTAAGAGACTTAAAGTATTGTGTGTTAAGAAGAGATTGTGACTTTATGATGAATAATAAGGCTCATACCTAAATATAAAGTAAGGATGTATTTCAAGTTTGAACTTAGAAAGAGGAGAGTGAAGTTCAAAATCATTACAGGCTCTTCATATATAGTAATTCTCATTAAAAAAAAGAGAAAAAGAAAAGAGAGTGAAAAAAATGGATTGAAAGTGATCCCGAAAGAAGAACAAAAAAAGAAAGAAAAATATTTATGAGGAGAAGCTTGAGGAGATGCCTAATCAAAAATTGGCTTCACTTGAGTCGCCCTAAAGGGAGAACTTGATTTCATTTCTGAATTTATATTTAAAGTATTGGCCTACATTTTTATGAAGTTTGCATGAACTCCTTTTCACATAATCTTTCAAGGCATTCTTAATGTAACAAATTATGGTTTATCTTGAAATAAATAGAAGACTAGAACCATTTGACTTGATTACTGAATATTCTTATACTTGTAATGTTAACCTGAGTAACTGAATTTTTTTCTAAAATTCTAACCAATATATTCTTTTGAATGAAAGATTTTAGTGTCTTACAGGTGAAAAGTACATTGCCTTGAGTTATATTTTTATGTAGTAAAAGGGTTACTTGAGGACAAGTAACGCTAAGTTTGGGCGATTTTGACACGCTAAAATATATAAGTTTTTTCCAATATCATTTTACTCATTTTTGATGATATTACACTTTAAAGGAAGGTATTTTGTATATTTTTTTGTTTTAGTTACAAGAAATGGTGATTTAAGCAAAAGGAAGCAAAAAAAGTGCAATTTAGAGCAAAAACAAGCAAGAAATGAAATTCTGTCCTGACACCTTTCGATAAGTCTTTTGATGCTTAATCTCTTTTACAATTCTTGAATACTTTTGAATGAGATTACACTTTAAATAAAGGTTGTTTTATGCTTATTTTTTAGGGCTATCTATTACGAATGCAACGCGACTGAAACAGGGCGAATCGGAGCTAAAACGGAGCCAAACGGAGTGAAACGGTGGAACTGCGCAGAGCCTGCTCGCCGATGGAGGCCTCAATCTCGCCGATGGCGAGATTTTAACGAGAGCACCAAAAAATGGCCGAAAACCTCACCGACAGTGAGGTCGAACCCGTCGACAATGCCCCGGATGAGTATGAACTGACTTTTGGCAGTTTTGGGCCAAAATTCGACGTATTTGGACTCTTTTTCGAAGGGGTGCTTAAGGGGACTCTTAGAAATTCGTCCACACTCTTTAAATTAGTGAAATTATGATAGAAAAGGTAGGAGAAAAGTGGAAAAAAAATTTGGAGAATGTTTAGGGATTTTAGAATAGGAGTAGAAATGCTCTTTTGGAGATATTGGAGAGGAGATTTTAAGAGAATTTGTAAGGGATTTCGCTAGCATTGTATGGATCACCGGGAGACTTTATGGGAGAGATCTTCGTCTTTCTTTCAAAGAGAAAAATCGAAGTATTGTTCTTCATTATCTTATGATTTTGTAAACACTTACCTAGTAGATTTACTTTGGTTACATGAAGTTTTTGTTGTGTTTTCTTAGCGCTTTGTAACGTATCTCTCTTACTTTTTCTTCTTTTTTGGAAATAGCGGCATGAGAAGATTATGACATTATTTTCTTTTTACTTTTTTTTTATAATGAGTAGAAATCATGTTTAGGATTTTGTGATGCATGGTAGAAGTAAATTTAATTATAAATGTGATGGTTTTTACTTGCACTTAATTTACATTGCAATTAAGGCCTGTTGTAATGTTAAAATTTATTGTGAAAACATATGATCCGAGAGAGTTATGCTTTCTACAACTAAGTACGAACCACATTCAAATTCCATGGATGGTGAAGTTCATGGGGATTGAATGCAAATAAATAGAGAAATAATACTAATCGGGCGTAGAAGTGGAGATTTTAGAGTGACAGGCTAAAATCCTCAATTCGGTCCTATTATTTGGGTGCTGAAGTGTAGATTGTTAGCCCTCAGGCGAGGGGAATGTGGGAGCTCCGAAGTGAGAGCCGGTATCCTCCCAGCCTAGCCGCAGATTCAGTAACCAAGCATAGGATTAGTCAATGTTCTTTATGCCTAGACCAAAGGGTAATGAATAGGATTGTTTCTATTTGGCACATACAATATTAAATGCATCTCATTCCTATACATTATCTATTTCATTACATAAGAATAGTAGTTTTTAATATCTCAAAATTCTCCAAACCAACTCATCCAAAAAGGGTTATCTTTAGAATTATTATTTGCATTTAGTTATAGTTACTATTACATTTAACTCTTGTATTTAGGAGTAGTTGCTGAGATAAAACACAATTTTAATCGACATTCCAAACTAAGGACTATTAGTAGTAAACTAGAATTTGACTAAAGACCTCTTACTTCACTTCCTCGTGGGATCGATACTGGGGTTTTTAAAGAAAACTCTATATTACTTGAAACGATACGTATACTTGCGTAGTACCCCTACTGTGTAAAATATTTTCTAATTTTTATATCATTTAAGATTTTGCACACTAGCTGCTTTTTATAAATAGAGTCAAGTTTTTGGCCATCTTTTGGAAGTTAATTTACTGCGTAATTGCGGGTCGGGTCATTTC
>JAKZJZ010002292.1:0-18227 GCA_022702705.1 Papilionanthe hookeriana x Papilionanthe teres
TTGCTGATAACAAAAGTAAGGGATATAGGTCTGTAGTGATACCAAGTAGTCTGCATACTACCTTTGGGAATTAGCACAAAACTAGAGTTGTAGAAGTATTGGGGAATATCACCGCCTTGGAAGAAATTAACAATGGCTTCAATGATGTCATTTTTGATGATTGTCCAAGCCTTTTTATAAAAATCAGAAGTGTAGCCATCTGGGCTAGCTGTTTTGGATGAATCAATGGAGGAGAGGGCTCGCCGGATTTCGGCTCGAAGGGGGAAAACCGAGATCATTCCCGATTAGGAGGGGCTGCCTGGTTCTCGAAAAGGGTCGATGAAATTGGGGTTCTATTCATGTGGGGCCGTTGGAGCAGCTTCCTGAAGTATTGAGTGGCACTCCTGCCAATATCCAAATGATGGGAGATCCATTCCCCAGAATCCTTCTTTATTTGGTGAATGTAGTTGCATTTTCTCCTATACTGTAAGTAGGCATGAAAATAGGCTGTATTCCTATCTCCCTCAACAAAATGCCTGATGGAAGCCTTCTGCATCAAATACATATCTTGGATATCAATGGATTTCAAAAGTTTAGCTTCATTACGCCAGTAGAAGGGGATTTAGATCATTGTTATGTTGGGTCTTCTCCTCCAAAGACAAAACTTCTTATTCAACCTGTTTAACTACAGAAAAGACATTGCCAAATTGCTGCCACCCCCACTTATTCAGTCGGGAACTCAGGTTCTGATGTAATGAGCATAATCTGATCCAGAGGTCCTGCTGAGTAGAAGTTTTACAGTGGTTCTTGACAAATGACAAAAATTCAGGGTGAGAAGACCAGAAATTCTGATATCTGAAAGGGGTTTAGATTGCTGATTTGGAGGGATAGTTAGGGAGATCAAAAGGGGTCTATGATCAGAACAAGTAAGAGCCAAGTGGGTAATTTGGGTATGGGGGAAATGGGATTGCCAGAGCTCATTGGACAGAATTCTGTCAAGCCTTTCCTGAACATGGTTCCTCTTCCATTTGAAAAAGGGGCCCATGAAGCCCAAATCAAACAGTTCAGCAGCTAGGATGTTATCCCTGAAGTTGCACATGGTCCTAACATTAGGCCTTCGCCACCAAGTTTTTCGGATGGAGTAGATATGCGGTTAAAATCTCCACCTACAATCCGGGGGAATTGATATGGGTACTCGAGTTCATGAATTTGCTCCCAAAGTTGAGATCCGTCAATGCTCCCGCAACCGAAGCATAGACAAAAGAGGCAGAGAATGGAGTGGCCGACAAATTGAAGAGAGAGATGAACAAGTTGGGGGTGATCCAGAAGGACAGTCCAAGTGATTTCTTTTCTGCAAAGAATCCAAATTTTGTTGTTGGAGTTTGCAAAGTGGTAAAAACCAGGAAACTTTTTGATAATTTTGGAAGGAGCTTGATGAACAAGGGGTTCAAGGATGACAAGGCACCAAATAGAGTGTTTTTTGGTAAGGTAAATGAGTCTTTTTAGAGAGGAGGGTTGAGCCACACCTCTAATATTCCAACAAAGGAAATTTATCATGGGTTGAGTGGAGAGGTGGAGGGGGGATGAGATTTTGATCTGGTTCTGCCCCTAGTAGAAAGGGGGGTAGGGCTGGGAGGGGTCTTCGATGAGGAGGGGGGTTTCTAGTAGGATCTGATTTAGATTTTTTCTTCTTTTTTGAAGTCTAAACTTCCCAAGATTGTTCCAAGGACTCTTGGAGCTCTCCAACAGGAAGGGCTAGAGGTAAAATAGATGGAGGGACAGCAGCTAGCTCAGAGGGGGTGGGGGAGATGAAAGGAGAGGAGTTGGGGGGATGGAAGGAGAAATGGGATTGGCCTGTGAAGGGGGGACTCTAGGGGGTGAAAGTTTAGGGTGTTCCAAAGGAGTAGAGGGATTGGGAGGTGATCAGTGGGGATAGGGGATGAGAGGTGAGCTAGGTTGTTAGTAAGGGTAGTAGTGATGGAAGGGGATATTGGTGAAAGGTTTGTAGCTGGATTGCTGGTGGGGGCAGGTCTCCCTGAAGTAGTGGAGTTGGGTTTCTTAGAGGTTGGTTGAAGCCTGAAGCACCTTTCAACTGTATGCCCAAACATTTTGCAATGGTTACAATAATAGGGCTTTTTTTGCATAATGACCTCCTGCCAGTAGCCATCAGAGATAGACCCTACCCAAATCTTCTTGATTTCAGGCAAGGATATGTCTCTTTCAATTTGAATTCTGGCAGCATCAGGCATTCCCCTGGTGAAAGTAGCTGCATCCATCCTTAGGGGAGTACCAATACCCCTAGCTATTTGGAAAAGAGTGTTATGGTTCAAGTATTTGTAGGGTAGTTTGGGAAACTTAAACCAAATGGGAACAATAGGGGGTTCTTTGCTTGGGTCAAAGTCTGGTGTTCATTGTTGACCTCATTTTTGATGAGGTGTTCTCTTCTTCTTTTTAGTGCTTAGGATCTAGCCTTAGGCTTTTCCTTTGACTATCTTAGAGGACTAGAATTGGGACCAACCTTTTAGAAACTCAAACCACTTCTTAACTCCCTTCAAACTCCACAAACTTGACTATAGACCCCTAATCACCTAGAGGGTTGAAATCAAATGTGGAAGTTTAAGGATGAGTTCCTATAGGACTCTTTGGCCTTAGGACTGCCCTGGGTGGCCTGGTCTGGTGAAGGGGCTGACCTACACACACACTACACTTATACACTACACTTTCACACACCTCCTAAAAACACACCCATACCTAACTTGACCTCCTGACTCATGTAGGTGATTCACATGGATGGTCCTTAAACCCTAAGCCCTTGGCTAAGAGGGTTAGGAACAACATAGTGAATGCCTCAAATGAGTCCCTTCATGGCTCATGTGGGCTTGATATGGCTTCATGGCTCAACCAAAATGATTTCACCCCACTTACATCCACCCAATCTTCAATTTCCCAAATTTTCAATTTTTGACCCCTGGGACCCTACACCCGCCTAACTTCTACCCAAAACCTCGAAATTACCCAAATTTTTCAAAATTTCCTAAATCACCCAAAATTCCTCAAAATTGATCTTAAACATTTCCACATTACTCAAATTGATCATCCATACCCAAAAATACCAAAAATTCCAAAAAATACCTCCCAATACCCTCCAAATACCCAAAATACCCCTCTTGGCCAAAAAATCCAAAAATTCAGGAAATTCCCAGAAAATTCCAGAAAATCCCAAATATTCCTAATTTCATTTTTTCCAACTACACTATGGGCCTACTTTGTCAATTTACCCTACTTTTGTCAAAACACCCAATTTGACCCATTTTAACCCTAAGTGAACCCAATGTCAAACCAAACCTACCCAATTGACCCAAATTCTGGTCCAATTCAGTTCTAAACTTCAATTCAACATTCCCAATAGAAATCTAGACCAAATTCAAGTCCAATTTGATTGACATTTGGATCCAATTTCACTTTTGGCCTTAAAGCCCAATTTGGACCCATGACCCAAACCTAACCCAAACTCACCCAATTCAACTCCAATTAACCCCAAATCTTTTCTAAACCTTCCTTAACATTCCCACAAATAAAACACTAACATGACTTGCCCAAAATTTATACCCAAACCCCACTCAAATTCAACCCAAAGCTAAAAGGCCCATTTTTGATCTAAACCCAAACCTAACCCAAATGAGCCCAAACCCCAAAATCAAAGCCCAACCAAAGTCAAAACCTCTTTGAAACACTACCATAAATATTTCTCAACATTAATTTTACATCAATTTCAACCCTAGCCCAACATTGGCCCAAGTTAGCCCAATTTGACTTACATAGGCCCACTTACCAAATAAATCCAAATTCAAACCAATTCAACCCCAAATCACACCAAATTGACTCCAAGCCCTTCATAGAACATCCCTAAACCAATTATAACACTTATTTGACAAGGTCCTTCACAAAATCTTCACCCAAATGCCCATCCTAAAATCAAAATGCCCATTCCCCTTAAACTTTCCTAAAAGCTCACTTCCTTCAAATTCAAAAGCCCAAATTCATCTAAAGCCCACATGGCACTTCCCCTCATCATCCATTTAATCAAAATTGCCCCTAAGTTTCAAAGTCATCAATTAAACAATTCCAAATCAAGCCCCATACAAATTCCCATCAAAATATCAAAATTTTCTTAAATCCCTTTTATGAAATTGACCCGAAGCTTTTCCCAAGCCAAATGGAGCCAAGAATGAGCCATTCACAAGCCATATGGAGCCATGAATGTTTGGCATGTGACCATGCCATTAATGGTAAAAGGAGGGGCTCCTTTCCTAATCTTTCATTAAGCTTTTTTAACCTTATCCATGACACACTCTAAACCATGTTTAGCCACCTCATCATGGATAGAGACCACACCATTCTCTCTTGGTCGACCCAATCGATCCTCTCGGCCCAAAATCGAGCCATGGGGAGGTGCACCCAACCCAAACCAATGGGTTGACCAAATTGAAGCCAAAATCACCCCTTCTCCATTCCATTTTAATTCAAAGCCTTTACACATGTCAAACTCCGATTGACTTCACCAACTTCAAGCCACTGGACTCCACGACCCCGAAGGTGACCCATGCTCGCAGGCCAGCCGCCTAGATCGCCGGAAAACACCATGGCCGAGACCTTGGGAGGAGCCAAACTTTGGAATTCCACCTTGCTTGAGCTGCCCCATGCCCAATGGCCACCATGGTCGTTCTTCCCATGACCAGAGCAGCTGATCCCAACCCTTGGCCATCCCTGGGAGGCTCTCCAGCCACCTCTATTTAAACCCGACCCCCTCACGGCCATGAGAGGAGAGTTGCACAAACCTTGCCGAAACTCTGCCAAAATTGTTCCAAACCTTCTCCACCCTTAGAGCAGTTGATCCCCGGTGTCAATTTTCCCTAATCCCCATCGACAAAACCCGATTTCTCAGCCGAAATTCCACCCAAAACCGAGGACACTTCTCCACGGTGAGCCAATCCCCAAATTGATTGGTTCTACACCTTCA
Organism: Papilionanthe hookeriana x Papilionanthe teres; assembly: GCA_022702705.1. Classification (NCBI taxonomy): domain Eukaryota; kingdom Viridiplantae; phylum Streptophyta; class Magnoliopsida; order Asparagales; family Orchidaceae; genus Papilionanthe; species Papilionanthe hookeriana x Papilionanthe teres. The sequence goes on from JAKZJZ010002292.1 coordinate 5,000, forward strand.
CCGGACCAAGGGAAGGTGTCCACCGGCAAAAGCCCCATCTCCAGGGCCAACCGGTTGCTCCGGCCTCCAAGCTTTGTGATCGGGCTTGGTCGAAATCACATCTAGACAATTCACCAGACCAGGAGACTTCATCTGGAGCTTGCTAGGATCCAATCGAAGGTGCAACAACTCTCAGATTGAAGCCACACTTCTCTGAGCAAAGGTATGAGCTAATTCTTCATCCCGAGCTTCTAGAGATTCTTCATTTCGAATGCTTTAATTTCAATGCATGATAGCCGTATAGATGTGTTCGTCTCTTCAAGACGAATCCATAGAGCATAAGAACATGAAAATCCATTGAGTATCGAGTGATATATTAGGGATTTAGTGTGGACGGCTCTCGGGTGAGAACACTTGGGGACGATGAACGGATGCCGTTCATTTAATACACGCGCGGACGGACGACCAGGATCGCGTCGGATCAGAAGACGGAAAGATACAGCGGGCCCCGGGAGCGCTGAGTCAGATGGCGGCGTCGAATGGGAGTGCGCCACGCGGCGTTTCGGAGCTGCCGAGGTTGACGCGGCGCCGCGTGGATAAATAGAAAATTAGGGTATTTTTTTTATTTATTTAATTCCCTAAACTTCAAAAATTCATAACTTTGTGTAGAAAAATCAGAAAAATAAAATAAAAATACCCTCTTGCTCAGTGAACAGAGGAGAATAATGTGGAAAAAAAATCATTCAATTTCATCAAGTATTTTATTTTTTATAATTTATTTACTCCCTGCATACTTTTAATTCTCCATGCATGTATACAATTCACCATGGCATGAGACCATAGGGCTTTGAAGCCTCCGAATTTGGGAACATTCCCTGAATTTTCCAAAGTCGGAGGCCATCCTATGAAGAGTTATTGATTTTTCAAATTCATGTTACTGTTTTGAGTATTTTAATTCCAATAAATAGCATGTTGTGACATAAATTCTAGGAAAATTTGATGATGTTCCTTATGACCAGAGAACCCTAGGAAAAATAGGTTTTGAGTTATTTCATTTAAAACAACCCTAATTGGCTTAAACACTCAAAATAGGTCTCTAATTAATTAGAGCTAACCATACATCAAATTGACCTGAAATAAATTCTCCACTGACCTTTAGGATCAGAGGAACCCACCATAAAAATTTGAGGTCAATTGGACTTGGTTAACCCAACTAATTGGGTTGATTAAGCCATTTAGTTATTTTAAACTTTAAAAATTCATAACTTTCAAAATACCTTTCAAAAATTCACCAAATTGGTTTTGGAGCCTCTCGATATTAGGGAATCTAAGAAAATTAAAATTTCAATTTTCTAAAAAAAGTTGATTTTTAACATTATTTTAATATTTTTAATAATTAAAAAATAATAAAATTCACAAAAATAATAAAATTCACCAAAATGTCACATTTTGAATTTTAATCACTTAGGAACAAACCCCATATTTTTCTTAGGTTTATTTAGTGAGATATTAAATTTTAAAGCTCTAGGGTAATTTTAAAATTAAAAAAATGTATTTTCTAGCATTTTCACTAAAATAATTATAATAAATTATAGAAAAATCAGAAAATTGCCAAAATTTAATTCTCTGATTTCCTTGACGTCAGAGAGATTTTTGAAAAATATAAAATTCATTTTTCAACATTTATTTTATTTTTAAATTAATTAACATTCCAAAACTTAAAATAATTATAATTAAAATAATATAATTCAAAAAATCACCAAAATTGGTCCAAGTGGTCCTCTGGTCATTAGGAATGTCCCCTAATTTTCTTAAGGATAGAAACTTTCCCTTGGTCATGTTATTAAATTTTCCTTGGAAACCTCTATTTTCTACCAAAAATAATTATATAAATAAATTAAATACAGAAAAATCACATTTTCTCTTCTCATGTCTTTATTGACATATGAGTGAAGTCACATAAAAATTTCATGTTCATTTGAGTTCAATTTAGTGAGTTATGAAATTATTAAGCTTAAAGGGTAAAGTGGTAATTAAAATTTTTAATCCTTAATTAAAACTTTAGGTTTAATAAAAAATTAACAAGTAAAATATTTGATCCTAATCTGATTTGGATGATTGAAATTTAAATAATTAAAGGGTAGAAACCCATTAAACAAATTCTAAAATAATTAAACCTTAATTAAATAATTGATTAAATTTGGAGGAATAATAAAATTGGAATTATTAAAATAGAGATATTATTAGGAAGATATTTATTCTTTAATTTAAAAATCCCTAAATTAATTATCTCATTAATATTCAATTCTTAATTAAAATAATAACTCAAATTCAAAACATTAAAAAAAACTTAGTCATTAACTAAAATTAAATTATTAAACTCTTTTAAAATAAAATTAAAATTAAAAATAAAATTAAATTAAAAATTAAATTAAATTTAGTAAATTAAATTAAATTAAATTAAATTAAAATTAAAAGTTGAATTAAATTAAAAATTAAATTAAATTAAATTAAATTAAATAAACAAATTAAAATTAAATTAAATGAACAAATTAAATTAAATTAAGTTAAATTAAAGTTAATAAAATTAAATTAAATTAAATTGAATTAAATTAAATTAAATTAAATAAAATTAAATTAAAATTAAATCAAATCAAATTAATTTAATGTAACATCAAATCAAACTAAATTGAATTAAATTGAATTGAATTAAATTAAAGATTAAATTAAATTAAATTAAATTAAGTTGAATTAAATATAACATCACCAAAGACATAAAGAATTCAAAATAAATCTAAAAATAACTTGAACATTATTCCAAATTTAAACCCATTAATTGAAATTAAACTAAATCACAAATCATTTGAACACCAATTTACCCTCAAAAGCTTTAGTTATCATAACTCCTAAACAGAACATTGAATGAAATGTTACTTCACTCATAGGATATTCAAATGTCCTAGTTCACTGAGCAAGTTAACAAAACTTGAATCCCCGGACGATTAATTCATTTATATAATTAAATTCATTTGGACTTAAAACAATCCTAGAAATATTGAAAAGATGTTTAAGATTTGTCTTAAGCACTTCCTCGATATGATAGGATGTTTATAAGAACAATTGACTTTAATTGTTCTTTGATGAAGAAAATCGTCTTCAAACAAAAACACAAAGAACCTAGACGTCATAGGAAATGACTAGCTATAGGATTAGGAATTTGGTAGAAAACCATAACCCTTCCCTTAGCTTTACCTAGGAACTTGCTTAAATATTCTAATTGTGTTTTAAGTGCAGCTTGGGATGACAGGAAGACCCTCCAGGTATGCTTTTATTTTATTGCAATTTACTTTCTTGCAATTTACATTATTGCAATTTATTTAACCGCTTTGCACTTACTTTTCTTGCATGATAAACAACTGTTGCATGAAAACTCACACCTTTAGGATAGCCCCTAAAACTGAAACCAAAACTAAATTAAAAGTCATTGCAAGATAAAATTCACCGCCACAACATTTCAAAATATAAAACAACTCAAAATTTAATCACAAACGAACACAAAACTACAATTACAACTAAATTAAAACGTCCCGTTGGATGATCGGGAATACCTCGGATGATGTAACCTACGTGTTGCTAACGGGATTTCCCACGGTCTAAATGAAAGTGTGGAACTCATTCGGTTGAGTTTAGCAAATTCATCCGGACTAAGTGAATCCGATAAAAATAATGATGCCAGAAGGATGGAACCGTGGGATCTTAACCGGTGTCGCTATAATCAACTTTAAGATTTGTTTTAATTAAAATATTGAAAACACTTGGAAATTAAGATTTTCTCTAAACCAAAACACTTTTCTCATCCTCTGATTTATGACTTCTAAAACTAAAACCTCTGCAACAACAAGGAGCTTGGAGCATGGTGGGCAGCACGGCCATCGTCATCAGCAAAACCTGAGTCTACTTCAGCAAAACTTTCCTAGAATTAAATAACAAACCCATAGGACATCGAGGTAGTTTGCCTAGTGCAACATAAATCCTCAACCTTTTGTTAGGCATTTGCATTGCAAATTAAGCCCTAACCGGTTTTAGGATTCCGAGGTAGTCGTCCGATACGACATAAGCCCTCACATCTTCGAGGCTATTTGTGTGATTTTATCATACAAATACAAGTCCTAATTAATTAAAATTGGCAAGACCAAAACATTTAAATAAATATTAGGACTTTCCTAAAATCAAGCCAAACAATAGGATAGTCGGGAAATTACCGAAGTTCGCTTCGAATCTGTGATTTCTCCTACTTTTCTTCCTTTGGATTCCCAAAACAAAATGTTCCAAATTTGATCCATTCCCTATTGAAATTCCAAAATTCAATCCTTTGAAAACTTAAACTTTGAAATTCTTGAGAGCGAATTATTGATTATTATCGAGAGTTTTCTTAGGTGATTCCCGTCACTTAAGATGTAATTAACTATAGGGGCTTGCCCTTATAGGGAATTTTAAAGAACCAGTGTAATATAAACCCTCGTTTAATGTTTTCATATTAAGCGAGGGAATTTGTCGGCTTATAAAATTGGTTCGCAGACCAAACGGATGTCACAAATCTTCTAGTTTATTTAATCGAGCCCCACCATCAAGCAGTGTGTCTATCCTTAGGGATAGATACACGGTTTATGGTGCGGTGCTCGTTTATATAAACTATTTGGGATGTGAGATCGGTTTGATTTCATATCTTAAAATTTTCAAATTTAAAATTATTTTCAAAATCAAATACTACTTTCTAAATTATATATATATTTAAATTAAATTTAAAATTTAAATTCGCCGCACAACTTCTGTTAGGCGACACCCTTTTCAAAATAAAACACACAACCCAAAAAATAATGCCGACAATTTCTGGCGACTCCGCTGGGGATAATTCCTCTCTCCATTATAATCAAATAATTCTGCTTTCAAAAATCGGTAGTGCATCCTTGTCCTTAGTGGATCAAACTACCCTTCTTTCTGTTGGAATACTATGTTCATTTCTACCTTGAATAAGTATAGCCAACATTCTCTCGGATTTAGGAGCCATCTGTTTAGACACCCCTAAACGGAGAGGATCCGAGATCCTTTTACCTCATTTCGAGGTGGGGTGGACCCCAATAGGTGTTAGTCTAGGAATGATCCTTTGAGTCGAGAAGTCTTGCTTAAGACTCTCTTTTCCTTTCCAACTCCGAATCAGATTCCTTGCCTTCTCTACACCTTTGAACATTCTAAATAAACAAACCCTCTAATAAGTGATTCTTTTAACAAATGATTCCTTCTTATAAATACATGAACAAGAATGTGTTCGGACTCTTTTCAATTCCTTTCTTTTCATCCTAAAGAAAAGAAGCATAACTCGGGACCGACAACCGGAATCTACCCTGCGAAATGGAAGCCCCGAAACTGATTTTCTCCTTCACCAATGGACTGGACTTCGCTGTCTATAAGGATGAGCTGCCCGACAATGGGATCATCCGATTCGGACAAGGATTTGAAAACAGGAATGTCAAGATCACCGACATCTCCCTCTTTGCAGCGACGAACAAGGTATCCGAAGCCGAGGAGCCACCGGCGAGTTCGACCTTAGGTCGACCCAAGAGTTTCCTCCCCGCAAAGGATCCCGACTAGGAGGAGTACCGCCGTCCGCGAGAGGACCGTTCTTACTACCCCACACTGGTCTAGTTGTTTCGCACCTACCCCGACTTCGCCAAATCAAAGGGGAAAGAAATCCGGAACTATGGTAAACCCGTTACCGTGGAGGGTACGGATCTTCTCGTAAGACCTTCGTTTTCGAAATCGGGTCCGGTTCAAAGATTCCGTCACCGACAAGGACCCAAAGAAGAAACAGAAGTAGAAGGATCGCTAGAGAAGCCAGAGCTGCTGAAATTGCTTTCCTGGAGGAAATCCCAAAGCTGCCTGAATATACAACGCTGCCAGAATATACACCGCTGTCTGACTACATACCACTTTTGGGAGGAAGCAGGTTCCATCCCCTCTCCGCCGCAGAGGATGAGGAGAATGTTCGCAAGATTGCTGCCACATTACCTCGACCCGCATATTACAACGATAGCCGCAAGAAAAGAACTAGAACTACGCCGTTTGCTCGATCGTAAACTTTGGTAGAAAAGTTAGCAAAGAAGGAAAACTCGCCCCGTATCGGAGATTCTACGAAGGATAGGGCGGGTGCCGATCCAAATCCCGTCTTGGGCCCCAAGTAGAACCCGCCGTCATGACGGAAAAGCCAAGTAAAAGAATGAAGGCTAGTCGCGCCGTCGTAGTCTCGGGATTACGGATTAGGGAGGATACCACCTTCCGAGCATTTGGCCGACGGACCATCCGGTCCTAGACCTTCCGCTGCTAGAAGGATGGTATGGCGTCCCACCACGGGCGATTAAGATTGAAACAACGACCGAGAAAGAAAGTCTCGCCGGAGACTTGAATGCGAAGAAAGCATTCATCGCGATAAAGGGGACCCGGCGGTTATCGCATGACAACCGCGAGGACACACGAGAAGCCCCGCCGGAAGATGCCATGGAAAAGTTGAGAACCGATATCCGACGATTGGCTAAAGAAAGAGAAGAAAAGTTCGGAGATGAGATTGATTCATCGGAGTTCATGGACGACGAATATGCAGAAATCAACATGGTTGAGACACGAGCTTCATCAGCTTCGCAAGGTGCTCTGCGGCCGCGCAGAAGAGAGGAGCCGAGCGCGATGAGAAGACGGCTTCGGGAAAAAAACGACACGATCGCTCGAATGGCGAAAAGGATGGAAGAGATGGCCGTAGCTCGGCCACTCTCCGGAGTCAAGTGCAACCACAAAGAGAGACACCCCGAAGTCATTCACATTGTAGACGGAGGAAAGGAGATTACATCCGTCAATGGGGATGATCAGTGAAAAAGGATACAACACAAAGTATGATCCCCGAAAAGGATATCAAGAACTTGGTGAAACGACGAGTGCGAGAAGCCTTAGCACAATCGAAGAGCGGGACATCCATTCGGACGGGTAGACCTTACCCGGAAGAATTCGACGCCGTCCAATACCCGAAAGGCTTCGTACCACCTCCGTTCAAGACCTTCGACGGAACCGGAACCCCCGACGGCATGTTGCACACTTTCGTGCCGGTTGTTGTAATGCCGGCGGGAGCGATGCATTACTCTTCCGATAGTTCGTCGGCGAGTCCGTCAGAATCGCCTTCGACCGGTATGCGGAATCACCGAATGGTTCGGTGAAGACGTTCTCGAAATAGAGAACCTCTTCATCGAGCGATTCGTCGGAGCTCAGCACCACATCATTATAGGTGATTTAGTGGTAGAGAAACAAAGGTCGAACGAAACTTTGGTGGATTACATACTTCGATGGAGAAACTTAAGCATGAAGTGTGAACCACAACTACAAGAACAACATGCAGTCGGCATTTTACTTAAAAGCATTCACGGCCCGATAGCACTTCTCCTCGAAAGGATTCACTATTAAGACATTCGAGAAGTTGTTAAGCAAGGCCGGAAGCTTGCAAGAAGAGGCGAAGCAATTAAGTTTCGCCGACAAGACGGACAAGCGTAAGCCGGTGAAGACCTTCGAAAAGAAATCCGGGATCGTTGCAGACGAGTTGACAAAGGCAAGCAACCGATGCAAATACCACCGAACGGCCGCAGAGAACTACAACACGAATTACCGACGAACCCCGGCCCAGCTATCGGTCATCTCCACAGTATGAACAACCGCCTCGTCTGCAACGTACATTAAGGGAGCTTCGAGCGAGAGAATATCCGTTCAAAAATGAAGCAAGACCGAAAATGTTCCGTAGCTCGATGAAGACTCCGAATTTCCAGTGCCGGAGCCTAAAAGACAAGAGGAAGTCAACAAGAAAGGTGATCCCAACTTTTGCCCCTACCACCGGATGCTTGGGCACAAGATAGAAGATTGCATTACCTTTAAAAGTTGGCTCAACGACAACCTTCGGAAAGGGAATATAACGATCCCGAAGTAGTACATGAAGGAACCCCGTAAAGGAGGTTCCGTCGATGTTATCTCAGCCGATCCCGTCATTCCGATAGATCCCTATGCAGCCGACGATGGATGGACTACCGCTCGGACAAGGTCTTCGAAGAAGATTTTAGACAACATCGGAACCGCCTCGGTGCGAACTTCAATTCGGAGTTCGAGACCCGTTAGCCGGTACTATCACTTGCGATAGAAGAACCACCTCAACAGGAGACGATTGAAGAGAAGAAGAAGATCGACGAAGAAGAGAGGATCGAGACGCATAAGGCTAGACCAGGGGCCGCTTATCCTAGGATAGTTGTTTCCGATTCGGGGAGAAATCCTCGAACCTCTGATTTTGTATGATTATCTCGCTTCACTTCGGTGGGATCATATAATGATAAGGGTGATGGCGTTGGCTACATTTTGACTGTTTCTAATGATTACGTAACTAGCGATAATCCGGACATCGATTTCGACATCAACGACAATTCTCAAATCATACACAATCTTGACGATCAAAATAACGAAGAAGGCATCCATCAAGGAGGCTACGAGAGTTCAACAAGCAACGAATCTATCTGCGAGTTTCGAGGAGCTCCGATCACAATAGAGTTAGAGCCTTCGTATTCGAAGATAATCCGGAAGAGCCTGTCATTCTGATTCAGGAGGAGACACCGACAAGTTCAACACTAGATTCAGAAGAAATTACAGAAGTCAACTTAAGAAGTGGAAAAGTTCTACCTCCGAGAATGGGTCCAAAGGACAAAGGAAAGCAGGTGGTTGTTCAAGAAGAACCAACCCCAGCAGAAGAAATACCCATTCGAGAAGAAGCCGAGACGCATGAAAATAAAGTGGACTACAACGTACTAGCCCATCTTAGGAAACTACCGGCCAAGCCGAGCATTTACGATGCTCTCGTCTTATCAAAGGAGATGAGAGAAGCTCGATCAAAGCCTTACTTGATCCGGAAATTTGCTTAGCTCAAATGGCTGGAGATTCCTTAGATGAGGTTTGTTCGTTAAAGGAACAACGAGGTGTTACCTTCACGGACAATGACCTACTACTTGGGACAGCAGATCACAACCGACCGTTGTACAATTCAGTTACAATTGGGAAGTTTACGCTCTCAGCAGTATTGGTGGATCCAGGAGCATCAATCAATATAATGAGTCTTCAAACACTAGCATACTTGGAAATTGATGCTCGTGAGCTCGAGGCCGACAAAATGTTATTAAGAGGATTCAACCAGAAAGGAGAAAGAGCCCTCGGGTCAATAACGCTACTAATGAAGACCGGTGACTTAGCAAAGACAACCGCAAAATTTCACATAATTGATTCAGAAACATCGTTCAACGCTCTACTGGGCCGACCATGGATACATGAAAACAGGATGGTACCATCATCTCTACATCAGTGCTTTAAATACTACGATGGAGGGGAACAGTGCATCAAAGGCGACTTACAACCATTCTCCGTACATGAGATTGGAATCCATGAAGATGCAGTTTATTATGCACCGCCAAAGAAAACAATCTTCTCCAGAGATACCGTAACAAATGAAGCAAAGAAAGTTCGGGACAACGAAGAACCTGAAGTTCTAGTCCAACAGTCACTCACCACTCCCTTCCGGCGAGATGGTGAAGGTTTCTCCACAACTCGCATCCGAGGTCGAGGCCGAGGACGAGGCCGTGGTAGAGACGTTAGGACAGTTGGACAGAGGAAACCAACCATCAATGTTGATTGGGAAGATAGTTCTGAAGAAGAAAAAGAAATCAAGCAAGAAGCAGCGACAATAAGTCGAAAGAAGCCGCAATTCAAGATCTCTCTCGAAGATGAGAAGAACGAAGAATACAAATCAATGTACGAGAAGATTAACCACTACATACATACTATGACCCTAACCCCGATCCATTCTAACAAGATCGAGGGTATGGTGGTCAAAGAAGTATGTAACGACGGTGCAAGGCCAATCAAGTTTTACCGTGGTGCTTCTACCTCCAAAACTGAAAACAATGTACAATTCGAAGATGTCACTTCATCAGAATTAATGGAATTACCTTTTGAGTGGTACTCTCCCTGTGTTTAAAATTTAATTCAACGTGGTTTCTTGCCTCGACAATGGACAAAAGGCCAATCACAATATTTTGAAAAAGTATGGAATAATTGCAGTCGTCCACCGAATTCAAAGCATGGTCTCGGATTCGGCACGGTAGGGTCGGTTGACGATGCGAATTTTGCTTGGTTGTCACTTGCGAGTCCAATGAAAACCGCATGGAAACTACGGACGAACTCGAAGATTTACAAATTGGAGACGCTCCACCAGAATTCGAAGAAGAAATTAAATCTACAATAGACGAGTTAACGGAAGTTAACTTAGGTACTAGCGAAGAGCCTAGACCTACCTTTTTTAGCTCCTTACTCAATAAAGAAGACTCCGAAGAAATAATCAAGTTATTAATGGAATTTAAAGATCTGTTTTGCTTGGAACTATGATGAGATGCCGGGATTAGCTCCAGAGGTTGCGGTCCATAAGCTAGGAGTGGATCCTACTTCGTCCCGGTTAGACGAGGTCCCGGAAGAATGTGTCTAGAAATTGAACAACAAGTCATAGCCGAAGTTAAAAAGCTAATAGACGCTAAATTTGTCTGTGAAGAACAATACCCGACTTGGTTAGCCAATGTAGTGCCAGTTAGAAAGAAGAATGGTCAGATCAGAATTTGTGTGGATTTTAGAGATTTAAACAAGGCATTTCCAAAGGATGAATTCCCTCTACCGATCCCGGAACTGATGATCGACATTGCTTCGACACATGAGATATTCTCATTCATGGATGGATCTTCAGGATACAACCAGATAAAAACTGCTCCAGAAGATGAAAAGCTTACAGCATTCAGAACACCGATCGGAGTATTTTGCTACATAGTGATGCCATTCGGACTGAAGAACGCAGGAGCAACCTACCAGAGAGCAATGACAAGAATTTTTGATGATCTCATCCACAATCAAGTCGAATGCTACGTGGACGATGTGGTCATCAAAAGCGAGTAAAGGAAAACCACCCGTATGATTTGAGAATTGTTTTCGAACGATTAAGACAATTTAACCTTAAGATGAATCCCTTAAAATGCGCCTTCGGCGTCACCTCCGGGAAATTCTTAGGATTCGTTGTCCGACATCGTGGAATTGAAATCGACCCGGAAAAGATTAAACCTATCTTAGAAATGCCGCCTCCCAAAACCTTAAAACAACTACGATCTTTTCAAGGGAAGTTGACATATCTTCGACGCTTTATCTCAAACCTGTCAGGTAGGTGTCAGCCTTTCTCTGCACTAGTTAAAAAGGACGCCAAATTTATTTGGGAAGAGAAATGCCAGAAGGCCTTCGAGGACATTAAACAATATTTAATGACACCTCCTGTCTTAGCAGCCCCAATCTCAGGTAGACCGCTGATACTTTACACCGCGGCTTTAGACGACTCTCTCGGAGCCCTGTTAGCCGGGTCAATGATGAGGGTAAAGAAAATGCTCTTTACTACTTAAGCCATCGCTTACTTCCGACGGAAGTAAGGTATCCCGCAATTGAAAAGCATTGTTTGGCCCTGATCTTCGCCGCTCAAAAGCTCAGGCACTACATGCTTTCTCATAAGGTCAACCTGATCTCGAAGTTTAATCCATTGCAATACTTGATGACTCGTCCAACACTTTCCGGCAAACTTGCCAGATGGTCAATGATATTATTGCAATTCGATATAACTTTTGTGCCTCTTCGTGCCGTAAAGGGACAAGTCTTAGCAGACTTCCTCGCAGACACACCCTTTGCCGGCGAATCTCCTCTCAATGACGATTTGCCGGATGAACAAATAATGAATCTAGAAGACCTTGATGATCGACGTTGGGAATTATATTTCGACGGAGCATCTTCGGCGCACAAAGACGAAGAATCGCAAGTGATAAGTGCCGGTAAGGCGGGAATCGGGCTAATCTTTATAACACCGGAGCGGGGGATGTTAAGATACTCCTACCACTTGACGGAGCGTGTACAAACAACTAAGCGAATACGAAGCCCTTATAACGGGATCTGGAATTAACTATTCGAATGGGGATAACGGACATCAACATCTACGGGGATTCACGGTTAATTATTCAACGATATCACGGACGGTACGAATTTTAAAGCCGAAGACTCGAACAATACTTCCGAGTATGCCATACGAATTCGTTGGAACATATTCCAAATGTGACGATCTACAAAATTCCCGAAAAGAAAATGCTTTAGCGAGATGCTTTAGTCCGTCTCGCAAAAGAATTTGCTCGTTTGCAAGATGAATCGGTGGAAGTGTCGGCTCACGGACGTCGGGTCCTATCACGGCTCGACATAGACACAATACACAAATCGAAAAAGAAAAAGAATCGATTCATGACGGTGACGAGAAAACACGAGAAGATTGGCGACGGCCATTGATGAACTACACTCGCAAACAGGAAAGCTACCAGACGATAGGTCGCTAGCCCATCAGATCAAGAAAAGAACTCCGTCCTACGCATTAATAAACAACACATTGTACAGAAGGTCTTTTGATCAAATGTGGCTAAGGTGCCTAAGCGGGTCCGAGGCCCGTGAAATTGTTAAGGAAGTGCATTCAGGACTCTGTGGCGCTCACCAGTCGGGTCCGAAGATGAAAATGAAAATTAAAAGACTAGGGTACTACTGGCCTCGATGATGACCGACTGCATGAAAATCGCCAAGAGCTGTCACCAATGCCAAGTGCATGGAGTGGTCCTACACCAACCTCCAAATGTGCTACATCCGACAATTGCGTTGTGGCCATTTGAATGTTGGGGCACAGATATAGTGGGTCCAATAGAACCACCATCTTCAAAAGGACATCGCTTCATTCTTGCGACTACAGATTACTTTTCCAAGTGGGCAGAGGCGGCTCCACTTAGAGAAGTGAAAGCACACCACGTGCTACGGTTTTCAAGAACCAAGTTGTCTACCGTTTCGGAGTGCCGCGCGAGATCATCTCGGATAATGGGTCGGCATTCGAAGCACGCAAATCAATAATTTTGTCGGGAGACACGGAATCGACCGCGATACTCAACAATTTACTACCCAAGAGCAAACAGACCTCGCCGAGGCTTTTAATAAAACTCTCGTTCAAATCTTAAAGAAAACCTTGGACGATAATAAGAGAAATTGGCACGAGAAGTCATATAATACGTAACTGAACGAAGTACAA
>JAKZJZ010002293.1:0-18213 GCA_022702705.1 Papilionanthe hookeriana x Papilionanthe teres
CAAGGCCAAAGAGTCCTATGAGGAACTCATCCTTTAAACTTCCACATTTGATTTCAACCCTCTAGGTGATTAGGGGTCTATAGTCAAGTTTGTGGAGTTTGAAGGGAGTTTAGAAGTGGTTTGAATTTCTAAAAGGCGGGTCCCAATTCTAGTCCTCTAAGATAGTCAAAGGAAAAGCCTAAGGCTAGATCCTAAGCACTAAAAAGAAGAAAGGAAGACCTCATCAAAAATGAGGTCAACACACATCTATGAGCTAAACCCAACAATTATTTGGCCCAAGCCTTTGCCGAAATTCCATCCTAAAATCCATTTTAAAATCCAAGAGCCCACTTCCCTAAACCATTTTAAAAGCCCATTTCCACCAAATACAAAAGCCCAAAATTGGCCCTAAAGCCCACATGGCAATTTCTTTTCATCATACCTTTAATTGATATCACCCCTAAGTTTCAAAATCATCATTAAACCATTCCAAATCAAGCTTCATACAAATTCCCATCAAATTACCAAAAATATCTAAAATCCATTTTCATGAAATTGACCAAGCTTTTCCCCAAGCCAAAGACAAGCCATGCAAGCCATGGACAAGCCACATGAAGCCATGGAAGGTTTGACATGTGATCAAGCCATTAATGGCAAAAGGAGGAGCCTCTTTTAAGCCCCCTTAAAAAGGTTTTAACCCTTTTAATGCTTCAACCTAATCAATGATTAATCAAAATATTCATGGATGGTGACTTCTCTACCCTTTTCAAGCTGATTCACCTGATCCTCCCTCGGCCCAAATCAGCCATGGAAGGGTGCACCAAACCCAAAATGGTGGGTTGACCCATTTGGACTCAAAATGAGCCTCTCCCCATACCCTTTTGATTCAAACCCTTTACACATGTCCATGGCCAATTGACTGCACAAACCTCCAGCCCTGACCCACCTGGACCTGAGGGTGACCCATGCCTGCCGGCCAGCCGCCTGGGTCGTCGGAAAACACCATGGCCGAGACCTTGGGAGGAGCCAAACTTTGGAATTCCACCTTACTGAGCTGCCCCATGCCCAATGACCACCATGGCTGTTCTTCCCAGGCCCAGAGCAGCTGATCCCAACCCTTGGCCATCCCTATGAGGCCCTCCAGCCACCTCTATTTAAACCCGACCCCCTCACGGCCATGAGAAGAGAGTTGCACAAACCTTGCCGAAACTCTGCCAAAATTGTTCCAAACCCTTCTCCATCCTTAGAGCAGTTGATCCCCGGTGTCGATTTGCCCTAATCCTCACCAACGAATCCAATTTCTCAGCCGAAATTTCACCCAAAACCAGGACACTTCTCCACAGTGGATCAATCCTCAAATTGATTGGTCCTACACCTTCACTGGACCAAGAGTAGAAGTTCCCCACTGAAAGCCCCATCTCCAGGCCACCCAGTTGCTCCAGCCTCCAAGCTTTGTGATCGGGCTTGGTCGAAATCCTACCTAGGCAATTCACCAGACCAGGAGACTTCATCTGGAGCTTGTTGGGATCCAATCGAAGGTGACACAACCCTCAGATTGAAGCCACACTTCTCTGAGCAAAGGTATGGCCTCACTCTTCTTCCCCAGCTCCTGAACATTCTCCATTTTTATTGAGTCAATTTCATGCCACATAAACCATATGGATGCATTCGTCTCTTCAAAATGAATCCATAGAGCATAAGAACACGAAAATCCATTGAGTATTGAGTGAGATATTAGGGATTTAGTGTGGACGGCTCTCGGGTGAGGACGCTTGGGGACGATGAACGGATGCCGTTCATTTAATACATGCGCGGACGGACGGCCAGGATCGCGTCGGATCGGGATATGGAACGACACAGCGGGGCCCGGAGCGCCGAGTCGAATGGCGGCGTCGAACCGGAACACGCCGCGTGGCCTTTCGGAGCTGCCGAGGTTGACGCGGCGCCGCGTGGATAAATAGAAAATTAGGGTATTTTTGATTTATTTAATTCCCTAAACTTCAAAAATTCATAACTTTGTGTAGGAAAATCAGAAAAATAAAATAAAAATACATTCTTGCTCAGTGAACAGAGGAGAATAATGTGGAAAAGAAATCATTTAATTTCATCAAGTATTTATTTTTAATGATTTATTTACCCTCTGCATTATTTTAATTCTCCATGCATATAGGAAATTCACCATGGCATGAGACCATAGGGCTTTTGAAGCCTCTGAATTTGGGAACATTCCCTGAATTTTCCAAAGTCGGAGGCCATCCCTATGAGAAGTTATTGATTTTTCAAATTCATGTTGCTGTTTTAAGTATTTTAATTCCAATAATTAGCATGTTGTGAAATAAATTCTACAAAAATTTGGTGATGTCTCTTATGACCAGAGGACCCTAGGAAAAATAGATTTTGGATTAATTCATTTAAAATAACCCTAATTGGCTTAAACACCCAAAATTGCTCCTTAATTAATTAGAGTTAACCATATATCAAATTGGCTTGAAATCAATTCTCCACTGACCTTTAGGATTAGAGAAACCCACCATAAAAATTTAAAGTTAATTGGACTTGGTTAGTCCTACTAAATGGGTTGATTAAGCCACTTAGTCATTTTAAACTTTAAAAATTCATAAAATTCAAAATGCTTTTCAAAAATTCACCAAATTGGTTTTAGAGCCTATCTGATATCAGGGGAATTTAAGGAAATTAAAATTTTAATTTTCTAAAAAATTTAATTTTTTGCATTATTTTAATATTTTAATAATAAAAAAATAATAAAAATCACAAAAATAATAAAATTCACCAAAATGTCACATTTTGAATTTTAATCACCTAAGAACAAACCCCATATTTTTCTTAGGTCTATTTAATGAGATATTAAATTTTAAAGCCCTAAGGTAATTTTAAAATTAAAAAAATATATTTTCTAGCATTTTCATTAAAATAATTATAATAAATCAAAGAAAAATCAGAAAATTGAAAAAATTGATTCTCTGATTTCCTTGATATCAGAACGATTTTTAAAAAATATAAATTTCATTTTTCAACCTTTACTTTATTTTTAAATTAATTAATACTCCAAAACTTAAAATAATTATAATAAAAATAATATAATTCAAAAAATCACCAAAATTGGTTCAAGTGGTCCTCTGGTCATTAGGAATGTCTCATAATTTTCTTAAGGACAGAAACTTTCCCTTGGTCATATTATTAAATTTTCCTTGGAAATTTCTATTTTCCACTAAAAATAATTACATAATTAAATTAAATACAGAAAAATCACATTTTCTCCTCTCATGTCTTTATTGACATATGAGTGAAGTCACATAAAAATTTCAAGTTCATTTAAGCTCAATTTAGTGAGTTATGGAATTATTAAGCTTGAAGGGCAAAATGGTAATTAAAAATTTTAACCCTTAATTAAAAATTTAGGTTTAATAAAATTAACAAGTAAAATATTTGATCTTAATCTGATTTGGATGATTGAAATTTAAATAATTAAAGGGTAGAAACCTACTAAACAATTTAAAATAATTGAAATAAACCTTAATTAAATAATTGATTAAATTTGGAAGAATAATAAAATTAGAATTATTAAAATAGGGATATTATTAGGAAGAGATTTATTCTTTAATTTAAAAATCCCTAAATTAATCATCTCAATAATATTTAATTCCTAATTAAAAATGATAATTCAAATTTAAGTTTTAAAATGTTAAAAGACTTAATCATAAAAATTAAATTAAAAAGTTAAATTATTAAACTCTTTTTAAATTTTCAATTAAATTAAAATTAAAAATAAAAAAATTAAATTAAAGATTAAATTAAATTAAATCAAACAAATTAAATAAATTAAGTTAAATTAAATCAAATAAATTAAATTAAATTAAATTAAATTAAATTAAAAATAATAATAATAATAATAGTAATAAATAATTAAATTAAATTAAATTAAATTAAATTAAATTAAATTAAAAGCATATTAAATTAAATTAAATTAAATTAAATTAAATTAAAATCAAATCAAATAAAATTAAAATTAAATTAAAAAAAATTAAAATTAAAATTAAAATTAAAATTAAAAAATTAAAATTAAATTAAAATTAAAACTAAACCAAGTTAAATTAAATTAAAGTTAAATTAAATTGAATTAAATAACATCACCTAAGACATAAAGAAATTAAATATAAAGCAACTTGAACAACTATTCCAAATTTAAACCCGTTAATTGAAGTTAAACTAAATCATAAACCATTTGAACACCAATTTGCCCTCGAGAGCTTTGGTTATCATAACTCCTAAACAGAACGTTAAATGAAATGCAACTTCACCTATAGGATATTCAAATGTCCTAGTTCACTGAGCAAGATAACAAAACTTGAATTCCTGGACGATTAATTCATTTGTATGATTAAATTCATTTGGACTTAAAACAATACTATCAATATTGAAAAGATGTTTAAGATTCTTCTTAAGCACTTCCTCAATATGATAGGATATTTATAAGAATAATTGAACTTAATTGTTCTTTGATGAAGAAATCGTCCTCAAACCAAAACACAAGGACCTAGACGTCAATGGAAATGACTAGCTATAGGATTAGGAATTTGGTAGAAAACCATAACCCTTCCCTTAGCTTTACCTAGGAACTTGCTTAAATATTCTAATTGTGTTTTAAGTGCAGCTTGGGATGACGGGAAGACCCTCCAGGTACGCTTTTATTTTATTGCAATTTATCTTATTGTAATTTCTTTAATCGCATCGCACTTACTTTTTCTTGCATGATAAACAACTGTTGCATGAAAACCCACACCTTTAGGATAGTCCCTAAAACTGAAACCAAAATTAAATTAAAAGTCATTGCAAGATAAAATTTAACGCCACAATATTTCAAAATATAAAACAACTCAAAATTTAATCACAAACAGAATACAAAACTACAATTACAACTAAATTAAAACATTCTGTTGGATGATCGGGAATACCTCGAATGATGTAACCTACGTGTTGCTAACGGGATTTCCCACGGTCTAAATGAAAGTGTGGAACTCATTCAGTTGAGTTTAGCAAATTCATCTGGACTAAGTGAATCCGATAAAAATAACGATGTCGGAAGGATGGAACCGTGGGATCTTAACCGGTCTTGTTATAATCAACTTTAAGATTTGTTTTAAATAAAATATAAAAAACACTTGGAAATTAAGATTTTCTCTAAACCAAAACACTTTTCTCATCTCCTGATTTATGACTTCTAAAACTAAACCTCTGCAACAACAAGGAGCTCGGAGCATGGTGGGCGAAGACGGCCATCGTCGTCGACGAAAACTCGAGTCTACTTCAAGCAAAACCTTCTTAGAATTAAACAACAAAGCCATAGGACTTCGAGGTAGTTTGCCTAGTGCAACATAAATCCTCAACCTTTGCTGTAGGCATTTGCATCGCAAATTAAGCCCTAACCGGACTTAGGATTCGAGGTAGTCGTTCGGTACGACATAAACCCTCATAACTTCAAGGCTATTTGTATGATTCTATCATATAAATATAAGTCCTAATTAATTAAAATTGGCAAGATCAAAACATTAAATAGATATTAGGATCTTCCTAAATTCAAGCCAAACAATAGGATAGCTGGGAAATTACCGAAGTTCGCTTCGAATCCGTAATTTCTCCTACCTTTCTTCCTTTGAAATCCCAAAATAAAATCTTCCAAATTTGATCCATTCCCTATCGAAATTCCAAAATTCAATCCTTTGAAAACTTAAACTTTGAAATTCTTGAGAGCGAATTATCGATTATTATCGAGAGTTTTCTTAGGTGATTCCCGTCACTTAAGATGTAATTAACTATGGGGCTTACCCTTATAGGAAATTCAAAAAACCTGTGTAATATAAACCCCGTTTAATGCTTTCATATTAAGCAGGGGAATTTGTCGGCTTATAAAATTGGTTCGCAGACCAAACGAATGTCACAAATCTTCTAGTTTATTTAATCGAGCCCCACCATCAAGCAGTGTGTCTATCCTTAGGAAAGATACATGGTTTGTGGTGCGGTGTTCGTTTATATAAACTATTCGGGATGTGAGATCGGTTTGATTTCATATCTTAAAATCTTCAAATTTAAAATTATTTTCAAAAATCAAATATTACTTTTCAAATTATTTATTTAAATTAAATTAAAAATTCGTCGACAATTTACGTAGGCGACCCCTTTTCAAAATAAAACACACAACCTAAAAAATAATGCCGACATATTTCTGGCGACTCCGCTGGGGACAATTCCTCTCTCCATTTTAATCAGACAATTTTGCTTTCAAAAATCGGTAGTGTATTCATATTCCTAGTGGAGCAAACTACCCTTCTCTCCGTTGGAATACTATGTTCATTTCTACCTTGAACAAGTGTAGCCAACATTCTCTCGGATTTAGGAGCCACTGTTTAGACACCCCTAAACGGAGAGGTTCTGAGATCCTTCTACCTCATTTCTGAGGTGGGGTGGACCCCCAATAGGTGTTAGTTTAGGAGTGATCTTCCGAGTCGAGAAGTCTTGCATAAGACTTTCTCTTCCTTTCCAAGTCTGAATCGGATTCATTACCTTCTCTACAACTTTGAACATTTCGTTCTAAATAAACAAACCCTCTAATGAATGACTCTTTTAACAAATAACTCCTTCTTATAAATACATGAACAAGAATGTGTTCGGACTCTTTTCGATGCCTTTCTTTTCGTCCTGATGAGAAGAAGCATAACTCGGGATCGACAATCGGAATCCGCCTCGCGAAATGGAAGCCCCAAAGCTGATTTTCTCCTTCACCAATGGACTGGACTTCGCTGTTTACAAGGATGAGCTGCCCGACAATGGGATCATCCGGTTTGGACAATGATTCGAGAACACAAATGTCAAGATCACCGACGTTTCCCTTTTCGTGCTAACAAACAAAGTATCTGAAGCTAAGAAGCCGCTGATCGAGTTCAACCTTAGGTCAACTCGAGAGTTTCCTCCCCTACAAAAGATCCCGACTGAGAGGAGTACGGCTGTCTGCAGAAGGACTGTTCTTGCTACCCCCACTGGTCTAGTTGTCTATGCACCTACCCCGGCTTCGCCGGATTAAAGGGGAAGGAAATCCGGAATTATGGTGAACCCGTTACCGTGGAGGGTACGGACTTTCCGTGAGACCTTCCGTTTTGAAATCGGGTCCAGCTCAAGAATTCCATCACTAACACGGACCCAAAGAAGGAACAGAAGTAGGAAGATTGCCAGGAAGGCCAGAGCTGTCGAAGTTGCTTTCCTGGAGGAAATCCTAGAAATCCCTGAGTACACACCACTACCTGAATACATACCGTTGCCTGAAGATACACTCTTTTTGGAAGGAAGTAGATTTCACCCCCTTTCCGCCGCAGCTGACGAGGAAAATGTCCGCAGAATTGTTTCTACATTACCTCGACCCGCATACTACAACGACAACAGAAAGAAAAGGGCTAGGATCACACCATTTGCCCGACTACAGACTGTGATCGAGAAGCTAGCAAAGAAAGAGAAATGCCCCGTATTGTAAATTCTACAAAGGATAGGGCGGGTGCCAGTCAAATCCCGTCTTGGGCCCCGAGTAGAACCCGCCATCGTTACGGAAAATCCAAATAAAAGGATGAAGGCTAGTCCACCTGTCGTCGTTTCAGGATTACAGATTAGGGAGGATACCACCTTCCAGCATTTGGCCGACGGACCATCCGGTCCTAGACCTTCTGTCGCTAGAAGGATGGTATGGCATCCCACTACCTGGACAATTAAGATTGAAACAACGACTCGAGAAGGAAAGTCTCATCAGGAGACTTAAATCCAAAGAAAGTGCTACTGCAGTAAAGGGGACTCGTGAGAAGGGAACCCAACAGCTATCACACGACAACTGCGAGGATGCACAGAAAGGACCGCTAGAGGACGCTATGGAAAAGTTGAGGACTGATATTCGACGACTAGCAAAAGAAAGAGAAGAGAAATTCAGAGGCGAAATTGATTCGTCGGAATTCATGGATGATGAGTATGCAAAAATCAACATGGTCGAAACGCGAGCTTCGTCAACTTCACAAGGTGCTCCTGCAGCCGCAGAAAGAGAGGAGCCGGAAGTAATGAGGAGGCAGCTTCAAGAGAAAGACGATACGATCGTACAAATGGCGAAGAGGATGGAAGAGATGGCTGTAGCCCTAGCCACTCTCCAAAGTCAAGTGCAACCCCAAAGAGAGACACCCCCAGAGGTCATTCACATTGTGGATGGAGGAAAGGAGATTACATCCGTCAACGGGGATGATCAGCCAAAGAAAGATACAACACAAAGTATGATTCCATAAAAAGATATCAAGAGCTTGGTGGAACAGCAGGTGCGAGAAGCCTTAGCACAATCAAAGAGCGGGACATCCATTCGGACGGGTAGACCTTACCCGGAAGAATTCAACGCTGTCCAGTACCCAAAAGGCTTCGTACCACCTCTCGTTCAAGACCTTCGATGGAACCGGAACCCCGACAAGCATGTTGCACACTTTCGTGCCGCTTGTTGCAATGCCGGCGGGAGCGATGCATTACTCTTCCGACGAGTTCGTCGGCGCACTCGTCGGGATCGCCTTTGATTGGTATGCAGAATTACCGAATGGTTCAGTGAAGACGTTCTCAAAACTAGAAAACCTCTTCATCAACCGATTTGTCAGAGCTCAGCACCACATCACTATAGGTGATTTAGTGGTAAAGAAGCAGAAGCCGAACGAAACTTTGGTGGATTACATACTTCGATGGAGGAATCTAAGTATGAAATGTGAACCACAACTACAAGAACAACATGCAATCAACATCTTACTTAAGAGCATTCACGGCCCGATAGCACTTCTCCTCAAGGGATTTACTATTAAGACTTTTGAGAAGTTGTTAAGCAAGGTCGGGAGCTTGCAAGAGGAGGCGAAGCAATTAAGTTTCGCCGACAAGACAGACAAGCAAAAGCCTGTGAAGACTTTTGAAAAGAAATCCAGGATTGTTGCAGCAGTCGACAAAGGCAAGCAACCGATACAAATATCGTCCGAACGGCCACAACAACCTCAACAGAATTACCAACAACCCCGACCTAGCTATCAGTCATCTCCACAGTATGAACAACCACCTCGTCCGCAACGTACATTAAGGGAGCTTTTGAGCAGGGAATATCCATTCAAGAATGAGGCAGTACCAAAAATGTTCCGAAGTCTGATGAAGACCCCAGATTTCCAGCTGCCATAGCCTAAGAAACCAGAAGAAGTCAACAAGAAAGGAGATCCCAACTTTTGCCCTTACCACCGGATGCTTGGGCACAAGATAGAAGATTGCATTACCTTCAAAAGTTGGCTCAACGACAACCTTCGGAAAGGGAATATAACAATCCCGAAGGAGTACATGAAGGAACCCCAGAAAGGAGATTCCGTCAATGTTGTCTCAACTGATCTCATTGTTCCGATAGATCCTTATGCAACTGACGATGGATGGACTACCGCTTGAACGAGGTCTTCAAAAAAGATTTTAGACAGCATCCAAACCGCCTCGGTACGAGCTTCAATTCAAAGTTCGAAACCTGTCAAGTCGGCACTATCACTTGCGATAGAAGAACCACCTTAACAGGAGAGAATTGAAGAGAAGAAGAAAATCGATGAAGAAGAGAGGACCGAGGCTCCTAAGGCTAGACTAGGGGCTGCTTATCCTAGGATAGTTGTTTCGGATTCGGGGGAAAATCCTCGAACCTCCGACTCGTATGATTATCTGCTCACTTCGGTGGGATCTTATAATGATAAGGGTGATGGCGTTGCCTATGTTTTGACTGTTTCTAACGAATACGTAACTAGCGACAATCCGGACATCGATTTCGATACCAATGACAATTCTCAAATCATACACAATCTCGACAATCGCAATGACGAAGAAGACATCCATCAAGGAGGCTACGAGAGTTCAACAAGCAACGAATCTATTTGCGAGTTTCGAGGAGCTCCAGTCACAATAGAATTAGAGCCTTCAGACTCTGAAGTTAATCAAGAAGAACCTGTCATTCCGATTCAGGAAGAAACACCAGCAAACTCAACACTAAATTCAAAAGAAATTACAGAAGTTAACTTAAGAAGTGGAAGAGTTCTACCTCCGAGAATGGGTCCAAAGGACAAAGGAAAGCAGGTGGTTGTTCAAGAAGAACCAACCCTGGCAGAAGAAATACCCATTCGGGAAGAAGCCGAGACACATGGAAATAAAGTGGACTACAACGTGCTAGCCCATCTTAGGAAACTACCGACCAAACTGAGCATCTACGACGCTCTCATCTTATCAAAGGAGATGAGAGAAGCTCTGATTAAGGCCTTACTTGATCCGGAAATTTGCTTAGCTCAAATGGTCGGAGATTCCTTAGATGAGGTTTGTTCGTTAAAGGAACAGCGAGGTGTTACCTTCACGGACAATGATCTATTACTTGGAACAGCAGACCACAACCGACCATTGTACATTTCGGTTACAATTGGGAAGTTTACGCTCTCCAGAGTATTGGTGGATCCAGGAGCATCAATTAATATAATGAGTCTTTGAATACTAGCATACTTGGAAATTAATGCTCGCGAGCTCGAAGCCGACAAAATGTTATTAAGAGGATTCAACCAAAAAGGAGAAAGAGCCCTCGGATCAATAACACTAATAATGAAGACCGGTGACTTAGCAAAGACAACCGCAAAATTTCACATAATTGATTCAGAAACATCGTTCAACGCTCTACTGGGCCGACCATGGATACATGAAAATCGGATGGTACCATCATCTCTACATCATTGCATCAAATACTACGATGGAGGGGAACGAGTGCATCAAAGGTGACTTACAACCATTCTCCGTACATGAGATTGGAATCCATGAAGATGCGGCTTATTATGCACCACCGAAGAAAACAATCTTCTCCGGAGATACCATAACAAATGAAGCAAAGAAAGTTCGGGACAACGAAGAACTCGAAGTTCTAGTCCAACGATCACTCACCACTCCCTTACGGCGAGATGGTGAAGGTTTCTCCACAACTCGCATCCGAGGTCGAGGCCGGGGACGAGGTCGTGGCGAGACGTTAGGACGAGTTGGACGAGGAAACCGACCATCAATGTTAATTGGGAAGATAGTTCTGAAGAAGAAAAAGAGATCAAGCAGGAAGCAGCGACAATAAGTCGGAAGAAGCCGCAATTCAAGATCTCTCTCGATGATGAAAAGAATGAAGAATATAAATCAATGTACGAGAAGATTAATCACTATGTACATACTATGACCCTGACCCCAATCCATTCTAATAAGATCGAGGGTATGGTGATCAAAGAGGTACATAGCGGCGGTACAAAGCCCATCAAATTCTACCGTGGTGCTTCTTCCTCCAAAACTGAAAATAATGTACAATTTGAAGATGTCACTTCATTAGAATTAATGGAATTACCTTTTGAGTGGTACTCTCCCTGTGTTCAAAATTTAATTCAGCGTGGTTTCTTACCTCGACAATGGACAAAAGGTCAATCACAAAATTTTGAAAAATTATGGAATAACTCCGGTCGTCTACCCAATTCAAAGCATGGTCTCGGATTCGGCACAGTAGGATCAGTTGACGAACCGAATTTTGCTTGGTTGTCACTTGCGAGTCTAATGAAAACTGCATGGAAACTACAGAAGAATTTGAAGATTTACAAATTGGAGACGCCCCACCAGAGTTCGAAGAAGAAATTAAATCTACAATAGATGAATTAACGGAAGTTAACTTAGGTACTAACGAAGAGCCTAGACCTACCTTTGTTAGCTCCTTACTCGATAAAGAAGACTCCGAAGAAATAATCAAGTTATTAATGGAATTTAAAGACTGTTTTGCTTGGAACTATGATGAGATGCCGGGATTAGCTCCGGAGGTCGCAGTCCATAAGCTAGGAGTGGATCCTACTTCGTCCCGTCGGACAAGGTCCCGGAAGAATGCGTCTAGAAATTGAACAACAAGTCATAGCCGAAGTTAAAAAGCTAATAGACGCTAAATTTGTCCGTGAAGAACAATACCCGACATGGTTAGCCAATGTGGTGCCGATCGGAAAGAAGAATGGTCGGATCGGAATTTGTGTGGACTTCGGAGATTTAAACAAGGCATGTCCAAAAGATGAATTCCCTCTACCGATCCCAGAATTAATGATCGACATTGCTTCAACGCATGAAATATTCTCATTCATGGATGGATCTTCGGGATACAACCAGATAAAAATGGCTCCAGAAGATGAAAAGCTTACAGCATTGAGAACGCCGATCGGAGTATATTGCTACACAATGATGCCATTCGGATCGAAGAACGCAGGAGCAACATACCAGAGAGCGATGACAAGAATTTTTGATGATCTCATCCACAATCAAGTCGAATGCTACGTGGAAGATGTGGTCATCAAAAACAAAGTAAAGGAAAATCACCTGTATGATTTGAGAATTGTTTTCGAACGATTAAGACAATTTAATCTTAAGATGAATCCCTTAAAATGCGCCTTCGGCGTCACCTCCGGGAAATTCTTAGGATTCGTTGTCCAACATCGTGGAATTGAAATCGACCCAGAAAAGATTAAAGCTATCTTGGAAATGCCGCCTCCCAAAACCTTAAAACAACTACGATCCTTTCAAGGGAAGCTAGCATATCTTCGACGCTTTATCTCAAACTTGTCGGGTAGGTGTCGACCTTTCTCGGCACTAGTTAAAAAGGACGCCAAATTCATTTGGGAAGAGAAATGCCGTAAGGCCTTTGAAGACATTAAACAATATTTAATGACACCTCCTGTCTTAGCGACCCCAGTCTCGGGTAGACCGCCGATACTTTATACCGCGGCTTTAGACGACTCTCTCGGAGCCCCGTTAGCTCGAGTCAATGATGAGGGTAAAGAAAATGCTCTTTACTACCTAAGCCGTCGTTTACATCCAACGGAAATAAGGTATCCCGCAATTGAAAAGCATTGTTTGGCCCTGATATTCGCCTCTCAAAAGCTCAGGCACTACATGCTTTCTCATAAGGTCAACCTGATCTCGAAATTTAATCCATTGCAATACTTGATGACTTGTCCAACACTTTCCGGCAGACTTGCCAGATGGTCAATGATATTATTACAATTCGATATAACTTTCGTGCCTCTTCGTGCCGTAAAGGGACAAGTCCTAGCGAGACTTCCTCGCGAGCACACCCCTTGCCGGCGAGATCTCCTCTCAATGACGACTTGCCGGACGAACAAATAGTGAGCCTAGAAGACCCCGATGATCGACGTTGGGAATTATACTTCGACGGAGCATCTTCGAGCACACAAAGACGAAGAATCGCAAGTGATAGTGCCCGGTAAGGCGAGAATCGGATTAATCTTTATAACACCGGAGCGGGGGATGTTAAGATACTCCTACCACTTGACGTAGTCGTGTACAAACAACGAAGCGAATACAAAGCCATCATAACGGGACCGGAATTAGCTATTCAAATGGGGATAACGAGACATCAACATCTACGGGGATTCGCAGTTAATCATTCAACAGATCGCGGACAGTACAGAATTTTAAAGCCAAGACTCGAGCAATACTTCCAGTATGCCATACAGTTGTTGGAACAGATTCCAAATGTGACGATCTACAAAATTCCCAGAAAAGAAAATGCTTTAGCAGATGCGTTAGCTCGCCTCGCAAAAGAATTTGCCTGTTTGCAAGATGAATCAGTGGAAGTGTCAGTTCACGGACGTCGTGTCCTATCACGGCTCGACATAGACACAATACATAAATCGGGAAAAGAAGAAAAATCAGTTGCAACGGTGACGTGAAAACACAAAAGATTGGCGACGACCATTAACGGACTACTCGCAAACAGGAAAGCTACCGGACGATAGGTCGCTAGCCCATCGTATCAAGAAAAGAACTCGTCCTACGCATTAATAAACAACACGTTATACGAAGGTCTTTCGACCAAATGTGGCTAAGGTGCCTAAGTGGGTCCGAGGCCCGTGAAATTGTTAAAGAGGTGCATTCGAGACTCTGTGGCGCTCACCAGTCGGGTCCGAAGATGAAAATGAAGATTAAAAGACTAGGGTACTACTCGCCCTCGATGATGACCGACTGCATGAAAATCGCCAAGAGCTGTCACCAATGTCAAGTGCACGGAGTGGTTCTACACCAACCTCCAAATGTGCTACATCCGACAATTGCATCGTGGCCATTTGAATGCTGGGGCACGGATATAGTGGGTCCGATAGAACCACCATCTTCAAAAGGACATCGCTTCATTCTTGCGGCTACAGATTACTTTTCCAAGTGGGCGAGGCGGTTCCACTCGGAGAAGTAAAAGCACACCACGTGCTACGGCTTTTCAAGAACCAAGTTGTCTACAGTTTCGGAGTGCCGCAGGATCATCTCAGATAATGGGTCAGCATTCAGAAGCACGCAAATCAACAATTTTGTTATGAGACACGGAATCGACTGGCGATATTCAACAATTTACTACCCAAGAGCAAACGGCCTGGCTGAGGCTTTTAATAAAACTCTTGTTCAAATCTTAAAGAAAACCTTGGACGATAATAAGAGAAATTGGCACGAGAAATTATTAGAAGCCTTATGGGCCTACCGGACAACCTTCGAACTCCTACTCAAGCTACACCTTACGCTCCGGTGTATGGGTCCGAGGCGAGTGTTACCTTTAGAGGTTCGGCTTCCTTCACTCGAATTGTTCGTTGCAAATAAGATCACGACAGAAGAAAATGCCAGATTACGACTGGAGGAATTAGAAAGCCTGGAAGGTAAAAGATTTGCAGTGCAGCAGAATTAAGAATTATACCAAGCTAAGATGGTTCAAGCCCATGACAAATTGGTCCGCCCGAGAACCTTCAAAGTTGGTGACTTAGTTCTCGTTCTCAAAAGACCTATCCTTGCACACCGCAAGATAGGAGGAAAATTTGAACCCACTCGGGAAGGGCCGTTCGTGGTTGAAGCAGTATACTCAGGAGGCTCCTACCAGCTAGTGAATTGCCAAGGAGAACGACATATGCTTCCGATCAATGGACGATACTTGAAAAAGTATTACGCTACCTGATGTTTCGAAGGAATGAATTCTTTATCCTTAGAAGCACGAGCGAAGTAATTACTTATGACTGGGTCCGAACCCAAAAATAATAAAAAATGTGCTAAGATAAATAAAATCATGATAATAAAGTTTTCCTTGTTTTCTTTTCCAAATCAAAATCTCTTTCCCGATCTTATCCCACTCCATTCTCGTTAAATTTAAAAATATAAGAGTAATAAAAAAAGCTCGCCTTTAATAAACATTTTCTTAATGTTCTTGTTCTTAGTACAGCCTCCGATCCTTTTCCTTGTCTTTTCGCAGGGAAATGTCGAACGGGCGGTTGGTCCCGAACTTTAGAAATGGCGTAAGCCTTGCACTCGATGAAAAGAGGGTGAAAGATGGAGCGATAATCGAGATTGACTCGGACTTCGCACCGACAGGCCTACGGTACGAGGAAAGTGACCGGGTCCCGCTGACCGAGAAGAACTGCCCGGGCGGACAGGTGATGAAAGTGGGTGGCCCAAGCCACCAATCCAGCGACGAAGAAAAGAAAGGCAAACACCGAAGAAGACAAGAAAATCATGTCCGTAGTCGCTACGACGAGAGGGCGAGCTTGTCGGCGCCGCGCCCACGGAGATTCAAGAAGTTCGAAGGGCTACTCTCACGACAATGCAACGAAGAAATAAAAATCGCCGTATCCGCAAGATGTTAACCAAACTAGCCGCGGACCAGCAGCGACGAGGCGAGTCTTGCTACGCCGGTACATACACTTCAAGGATGCCGGTTCACCGAGAACTCGAAGAAAGGAGGCCGGCTCCTAGGATAACGAAAAGGACCGTGGAAATCTCACGAAGATCGGAAGAAAGAAGGCTACCATGCTACCGGATAGAACCACCGAAATGCATGACCTTGTTGCAGAAGCAACCCCGGGGGATGTGCCGACGGACATCATCCCCGAGGAGCCGAGGTATGCAGGAGAACGTGAAGGGATTGAGCCGTATATCCCACAATACGTCACCAGGCCTCGCCATTTGCAAATTATTCCAGAGTACGAGCTGGAAAGAATGCAGAATGTCGAAAAGAAAACTTTTGAATACTTCGAGAGAATCAGAGGCAGAAGGATCAATATACTTGAAGGCCTCGAGCTACATACAGACGTATTCTCAGAATATGAACAACAACAAATCGTGGATTGCATCCGGGATTTGAAAAGAATGGGCCGAGCGGGCCGCCTAAGGGAAAACACCTACTCAGAACCCCGGAGATGGATGCTAGGGAAGGGAAGAATTACGATACAATGTGGATGCTGTTACAACTTTGAGGAAGACAGGAAGGGAAACCCACCAGGTATACTCCGTCATGGCCAAGTGGATCCAATGTCATTAGTCATCAAGAGAATGGTAAAGAGGTTGATAACATGAAGGGTACTGCCAGCAGATTGCATACCCAATAGCTGCATTATTAACATCTACAAGCGGGGTGACCGCATACCCCCACACATAGATCACCACGACTTTGTCGGACCTTTCTACACGGTCTCTTTCCCGAACGAGTGTAACATCATGTTCGGATCCGACCTCCGGATAGCGAGCCCAGTGTGAGTTCCGAGGGCCGGTGAAGATACCTTTACCGGTAGGTTCCGTCATGATACCGAAGGGCAACGGAGCGGATATCGCTAAGCATTGCATACCGGGAGTACCAGTGAAGCGGATCTCGGTTACTTTCGGAAGGATGGACGACAGGAAGACACCTTACCACTTCCAGACTGGACCGGAGCTAGAGAGCCTCCGGCCTTACGAGTTGCGAGTTACATGGAAAATATCACACCTCCAACGTACATCCATACGGCACCCTTGCCAAGGATGGCTTTGAAGGTGATGTTATTGACCATGTACCCCACTATTCAGACATGGATTTTTGACAGATGCTTCTTTGGATGGATCGATAAAGATCGTACATAGTCCATTTTGAGTCTACATGGATTTTATGAGATGTATTCCAGATCGAGTTGTATGATGTATCTTCAACATGATTGGAATGAAAGTGACCATGTCACATTTTTGGCCTTCACCTCTTTTGTGCAAATTGACTGGGAAACACCATTAAAGTTAAATGAACTTCGAACAAAGAACAGAAAAGAAACAAAAAGAATAAAAAAAAACTTTCCGTAAAAATAACGAACACCAAATTCACATGAACATTAAATAAACGATAAAATAAATTTGAATCGTTAAAGGACAGACAAAATGAACACAAATTTCAAATCAAATTTTAAATTAAATTTCAAATTCAATCTTTCCTGATTCCAAATCAAATCTCAATCAAATTTCAAATCAAATTTTAAATCAAATTCAAATTCAATCTTTCCAGATTCCAAATCTCAATCAAATCTCAAATTCGATCTTCCAGATCTCAAATCAAATCTCAATCGAGTTCAAATTCAATCTCCCAAATCTGAAATCCAATCCGTTTTACCCTCTCTCTGGTCTGGGATGGAAGCGGTTGATTCCATTGACACGGATCGAATCTGATGGCGAGGAATTATACCCAATCCAAACCAGCAACTTTCGATTAACTCTTTTGAACGGGGTGTGTAGCATCTACACATTCCCTCCTAATCTATTTCCTTCATGAAAGTCTTTTACAACTTTCATGAAACTCTCAAAACACCGGAATTCCACACCTTTCCAATCAACACTACAGATCTTTGCAAAGTCAATGACTACATCAAATTCAAATTCTTGGAGTTGAGGATTTTACATCCGAGACTGCATTGCTTTAGGATTCTTTCCCTATTGCAATGAAATACATCAAATTCAAACTTTTGGAGTTGAGAATTTTACATCCGAGACTGCATTGCTTTAGGATCCTTTCCCTATCGCAATGAAATACATCAAAATTAAAATTCTTGGAGTTGAGGATTTTACATCCGAGACTGCATTTCTTTAGGATTATTTCCCTATTGCAATGAAATACATCAAATTCAAACTTTTGGAGTTGAGGATTTGACATCCGAGACTGCATTGCTTTAGGATTCTTTCCCTATTGCAATGAAATACATCAAATTCAAATTCTTGGAGTTGAGGATTTTACATCCGAGACTGCATTGCTTTAGGATTCTTTCCCTATTGCAATGAAATACATCAAATTCAAACTTTTGGAGTTGAGGATTTTACATCCGAGAC
>JAKZJZ010002294.1:0-18208 GCA_022702705.1 Papilionanthe hookeriana x Papilionanthe teres
AGCTTTTCCTTCGACTATCTTAGAGGACTAGAATCGGGGACCCGCCTTTTAGAATTCAAAACCACTTCTAAACTCCCCGCAAACTCCACAAACTCGACTATAGACCCCTAATCACCTAGAGGGTCGAAATCAAATATGGAAGTTTAAAGGATGAGTTCCTATAGGACTCTTCAGCCTTGAGATCGCCTCCGGCGGCCCGGTCCAGTGAAGGGCCGACATACACTACACTTACACACTACATTTCCACACACTTCCTAAAACCACACCCATACCCAACTTGACCTCCCGACTCATGTAGGTGATTTACATGGATGGTCCTTAACCCCTAAGCCCTCGCAAGAGAGTTAGGAACAACATAAATAATGCCTCAAATGAGTCCTTTCATGGCTCATATGGGCTTGAAATGGCTTCATGGCTCAACCAAAATGATTTCACCCCACCCAAATTCACCCAATCTTCAATTTCCCAAATTTTCAATTTTTGACCCCCGGACCCTACACCTACTAAACCTACCCAAAACCTCGAATTACCCAAATTTTCGCAAAATCTCCAAATTACCTAAAATTTTCCAAAATCAATCCCAAACACCTCCACATCACTCAAATTGATCATCCATACCCAAAAATACCAAAAATTCCAAGAAAACCCCCAATACCCTCCAAATACCCAAAATACCCTTCTTGCCTAAAAATCCAAAAATTCAGAAAATTCCCAGAAAATTCCAGAAAATCCCAAATATTCCCAATTTCATTTTGTCCAACTACACCATGGGCCAATTTTGTCAATTTACCCTCACTTTTGTCAAAACCCCCAAATCGACTCCATTTTAACTCCAAAGCTGGACCCAATGTCAAACCAAACATACCCAATTAACCCCAAATCTTTTCTAAACCTTCCTTAACATCCTCATAAACAAAACACTAACATGATTTGCCCAAGATTTTGACCCAAACCCTACTCAAATTCAACCCAAAATCAAAAAGCCCAATTTCGACCTAAACCCAAATCTAACCCAAATAGGCCCAAATCTCAAAATCAAAACCCAACCAAAGCCAAAACCTCTTTGAAACACTCCCATAAACATTTCTTAATATTTATTTTACATCAATTTCAACCCTAGCCCAACATTGGCCCAAGTTAGCCCAATTCGACCTACATCGGCCCATTCACCAAAAGAATTCAAATCCAACCCAATTCAAGCCCAAACTACCCCAAATTTGCTTCAAGTTACTCATGACACATCCATGAGCTAAACCCAACAATTATTTGGCCCAACCTTTTACAAAAATTTTCATCCATGAACACATTCATAAACTTAAAAGCCCACTTCCCTTAAACCCTTCTAAAAGCCCATTTCCTTCAAAATTCAAAAGCCCAAATCTACCCTAAAGCCCACATGACATCTCCATTTGTCATCCATTTAATTAAAATCATCCCTAAGTCCTAAATTCATCATCAAATAATTCCAAATCAAGCCTCATGCCAAATCACCCCTAAATACCAAAATTTTCCTTAAATCCATTTCCATGAAATCGACTTTACTTTTCCCAAGCCAAATGGAGCCATGGAGCCATGCATAAGCCATATGCAAGCCATGAGAGCCTCTTTACATGTCACCATGCCATTTTGGGCAAAAGGAGGAGGCTCTTTCCTTAACTCCTAAAGGTGGTTAACCACTTACATGATTCCACTAAACCATGCTTAAGCCTAATCGTACTTGATCGCGACTCGACCCCACTAATCAAGCCGATCCAAATCACTTTCTCCTCACCCTAAACCAGGCCTCGGGTGGTGCACCTAGCCCAAATGGGTGGGTCGACCCATTTAGGTCCAAATCTAGCCATGCCCCATTCCACTTTGGATCAAAGCCTTTACACATGTCCACGGCCAATCGATCGCACAAACCTCCAGCCCCCGACCCACCCGACTTCGAGGGTGACCCATGCCCGGCCGGCCGGCCACTGTGCCGCCGGAAAACACCATGGCCGAGAGCTCACATGTGAGCCAACATCGAAATTCTCACTCGCCGAGCCGCCCCATCCCTAGTGTCACCATGGCCGATCTTCTCCTCACCGCAGCAACTCGATCCCAAGCCCTAACTCTCCCCGGGAGGCCCCCTACCCACTCTATTTAAACTCCACCCCTCTCGGCCATGAGAGGAGCCAAGCACAAACCTCGCCGAAACTCGCCAAAATTGTTCCAAACCCTTCACCATCCTGTGAGCGCTTGATCCCCAGTGTCAATTCGCCCTAATCCCCACCAACAGAGCCCAATTTCTCAACCGAAATTCCACCCAAAACCGTGACACTTTGCCACAGCTGAGCCAATCCTCAAATCGACCGGTCCTACACCTTCACCGGACCAAGAGGAGAAGTTTCCCACCGAAAGCCCCATTTCCAGTGCCACCCACTGCTCCAAACTCTCCAAGCTTTGTGATCTACTGTGGTCACTTTCATAGCTAGCAATTCACTGCACCGTGAGACTTCATCCGGAGCTCACGGGACCCAATCGAAGGTGCAACAACTCTCGTATCAAGCCACACTTCTCCGAGCTAAGGTATGAGTTAACTATCCATCCCGAGCTTCCGGAGATTCTCCATTTCAAATGCCTTAGTTTCAATGCATGTTAGCCGTATAGATGTGTTCGTCTCTTCAAGACGAATCCATAGTAGTATAAGAACATGAAAATCCATCGAGAATCGAGCGAGATCTGTAGGATTTAGTGTGGACGGCCCTCGGCGAGAACACTCGGGGACGATGAACGGATGCCGTCCATTCAATACACGCGCGCACGGACGGCCAGGATCGACGGCTGGACTCGAGAGACGGTACGAGAACCGCGGGCCCGGCCGCCGACTCGGTGGCGGCGTCGAATGGGAGCGCGACGCGCGTGCGTTCGGAGTCGCCGAGGTCGACGCGGCGCCGCGTGGATAAATAGAAAATTAGGGTATTTTTCATTTATTTAATTCCCTAAACTTCAAAAATTCATATCTCTCGTGTAGAAAAATCACAAAAATAAAATAAAAATACCCTCTCGCTCAGCCGAACGTAGGAGAATAATGTGAAAAGAAATCATTCAATT
This sequence comes from Papilionanthe hookeriana x Papilionanthe teres, assembly GCA_022702705.1. Classification (NCBI taxonomy): domain Eukaryota; kingdom Viridiplantae; phylum Streptophyta; class Magnoliopsida; order Asparagales; family Orchidaceae; genus Papilionanthe; species Papilionanthe hookeriana x Papilionanthe teres. The sequence goes on from JAKZJZ010002294.1 coordinate 3,082, forward strand.
TCATTAAGTATTTTATTTTTTATGATTTATCTACTCTCTCGCATACATTTAATTCTCCATGCATGTATACAATTCACCATGGCATGAGACCATAGTGGCTTTGAAGCCTCGAACTTGGGAACATTCCCCGAATTTTCCAAGGTCGAGGCCATCTCCGTGAAAAGTTATTTATTTTTCAAATGCATGTTGTCGTTTTCGAGTATTTTAATTCCAAAAATTAGCATGTTGTGAAATAAATTCTAGAAATATTTGGTGATGTTCCTTATGACCAGCAGAACTCTAGAAAAATAGGACTCGAGTTAATTCACTCGCATTAACCCTAATCGGCTTAAACACCTAAAATAGGTCTTTAATTAATTAGTGTTAACCAGGCATCAAATTGACTTGAAATCAATTCTCCATTAACCTTTAGGATCAGAGGAATCCACCATAAAAATTTGAGGTCAATCGGACTTGGTTAGCCCCACTAATCGGGCCGATTAAGCCACTTAGCCATTTTAAACTTTAAAAATTCATAACTTTTAAAATACTTTTTAAAAATTCACCAAATTGGTTTTGGAGCCTCTCTGATATTAGGGGAATCTAAGAAAATTAAAATTTCAATTTTCTAAAAAAGTTGATTTTTAATAATATTTTAATATTTTTAATAATTAAAAAATAATAAAAATCACAAAAATAATAAAATTCACCAAAATGTCACATTTTGAATTTTAATCACTTAGGAACAAATCCCACATTTTTCCTAAGTCTATTTAGTGAGATATTAAATTTTAAAGCCCTAGGGTAATTTTAAAATTAAAAAAATGTATTTTCTAGCATTTTCACTAAAATAATTATTATAAATCATAGAAAAATCAGAAAATTGCAAAATTTGATTCTCTGGTTTCCTTGATATCAGAGAGATTTTTGAAAAATATAAAATCCATTTTTCAACATTTATTTTATTTTTAAATTAATTAACACTCCAAAACTCAAAATAATTATAATAAAAATAATATAATTCAAAAAATCACCAAAATTGGTCCAAGTGCTTCTCTGGTCATTAGGAATGTCCCCTAATTTTCTTAAGGACAGAAACTTTCCCTTGGTCATGTTATCAAATTTTCCTTGAAAATCTCTATTTTCCACCAAAAATAATTATATAAATAAATTAAATACAGAAAAATCACATTTTCTCCTCTCATGTCTTTATTGACATATGAGTGAAGTCACATAAAAATTTCAAGTTCATTTGAGTTCAATTTAGTGAGTTATGAAATTATTAAGCTTAAAGGGTAAAATGGTAATTAAAATCTTTAATCCTTAATTAAAACTTTAGGTTTAATAAAAAATCAACAAGTAAAATATTTGATCTTAATCTGATTTGGATGATTGAAATTTAAATAATTAAAGGGTAGAAACCCATTAAATAATTTTAAAATGATTAAACTTTAATTAAATAATAGATTAAATTTGAAGAATAATAAAATCGAATTATTAAAATAAGGGATCTTTATTAGGAAGAGATTTATTCTTTAATTTAAAAATCCCTAAATTAATTATATCAATTAATATTCAACTCTTAATTAAAATGATAACTCAAATTTAAAATATTAAAAGATTTAATTAAATTATTAAAATCTTTTCAAATTTCAATTAAAATTAAAAATAAAGTAAATTAAAGATAAATTAAATTAAGATTAAATTTAATAATTAAATTAAATTAAATTAAATGATTAAATTAAATTAAATTAAACAATTAAATTAAATTAAATTAAATAACTAAATTAAATTAAATCAAATTAAATTAAATTAAATCAAATCAAATTAAAGTTAAATCAAATCAAATTGATTAAACATCAAATCAAATTAAATTAAATTAAATTAAATTAAATTAAATTAAAACTCAATTAAAATTAAATTAAATTGAATTAAATATAACATCACCTAAAACATAAAAGAAAATAAATTTAAAAACAACTTCAACACTATTCCAAATTTAAACTCTTTAACTTAAACCAAATCATTCGAATACTAACTTACCCTCGAAAGCTTTAGTTATTATAACTCCTAAATAAAACATTAAATGAAGTGTCACTTCACTCATAGGATATTCAAATGTCCTAGTTCACTCGAGCAAGTTAACAAAACTTGAAATTCTTGGACGATCAATTCATTTGTATAATTAAATTCATTCGGACTTAAAACAATCCTAGAAATATTGAAAAGATGTTTAAGATCCTTCTTAAGCACTTTCTCAATATGATAGGACATTTATAAGAACAATTGAATTTGATTATTCTTCGATGAAGAAAATCGTCCTTAAACCAAAACACAAAGAACCTAGACGTCATAGGAAATGACTAACATAGTGATTAGGAATTTGGTAGAAAACCATAACCTTTCCCTTACCTTTACCTAGGAACTTGCTTAAGTATGCTAATCGTGTTTTAAGTGCAGCTTGGATGACGGGAAGACCCTCCTGTGTACGCATTTGTATTATTGCAATTTACTTTCCCGCAATTTATTTTCCAAGCAATTTACATTATCGCAATTTACTTTATCAGCAATCGCGTTTATTTTTCTCGCATGATAAAACAATCATAGCATGAAAACCCACACCTTTAGGATAGCCCCTAAAACCGAAACCAAAATTAAGTTAAAAGTCATCGCAAGATAAAATTCACCGCCACAACATTTCAAAATATAAAACAACTCAAAATTTAATCACAAACAGAACACAAAACTACAATTACAACTAAATTAAAACGTCCCGTCGGATGATCGGAATACCTCGGATGATGTAACCTACGTGTTGCTAACGGGATTTCCCACGGTCTAAATGAAAGTGTGGAACTCATTCAACTGAGTTTAGCAAATTCATCCGGACTAAGTGAATCCGATAAAAATAATGATGCCGAAGGATGGAACCGCGGGATCTTAACCGGTGTCGTTATAATCAACTTTAAGATTTGTTTTAATTAAAACACAAAAAACACTTGGAAATTAAGATTTTCTCTAAACCAAAACACTTCTCTCATCCCCTGATTTATGATTTCTAAAACTAAACCTCGCAACAACAAGGAGCTCGGAGCATGGTGGGCAAGCACGACCATCGTCATCGAAGAAACTCGAGTCTACTTCAAAAAAACTTTCCTAGAATTAAAACAACCAAGCCATAGGACTTCGAGGTAGCTCGCTCTAGTGCAACATAAATCCTCAACTCTTCGTTAGTGCATCCGCATTGCGAATTAAGCCCTAACCGGTCTTAGGATTCCGAGGTAGTCGTCCGATACGATAATAAACCCTCACATCTTCTAGTGCTATTTGTTCGATTTTATCATACAAATATAAGCCCTAATTAATTGAAATCGGCAAGATCGAAATATCAAATAAACATTAGGACTTTCCTAAATTCAAGCCAAACGATAGGATAGTCGGGAAATTATCGAAGTTCACTTCGAATCAATGATTTCTCCTACCTTTCTTCCTTTGGATTCACAAAACAAAATGTTCCAAAAATTTGATCCATTCCCTATCGAAACTCCAAAATTCAATCTCGAAAACCCTAAACTTTGAAATTCTTGAGAGCGAATCATTGATTATTATCGAGAGTTTTCTTAGGTGATTCCCGTCACTTAAGATGTAATTAACTATAGTGGCTTGCCCTTATAGGAATTTTAAAGAACCTGTGTAATATAAACCCCGTTTAATGTTTTCATATTAAGCAAGTGGAAACTTGTCGGCTTATAAAATTGGTTCGCAGTACCAAACGGATGTCACTAATCTTCTAGTTTATTTAATCAAGCCCCACCATCAGCGGTGTGTCTATCCTTAGGGATGATACACTGGCTCAGGTGCGGTGCTCGTTTATATAAACTATTTGGGATGCGAGGTCGGCTTAATCTCATATCTTAAAACTTTCAAATTTAAAAATTATTTTCAAAATCAAATACTACTTTTCAAATTATTTATTTTAATTAAATTAAAAATTCGCCGACAGATTTCTGTTAGGCGATCCCTCTTCAAAATAAAACACGACCCAACCTAAAAATAAGCCGCACAGGATTTCTGGCGACTCCGCTGGGGAATATTCCTCTCTCCATTATAATCAAATAATTCTGCTTTCAAAAATCGGTAGTGTATCCATGTCCCTAATGGATCAAACTACCCTTCTTTCCGTTGGAATACTATGTTCATTTCTATCTCGAACAAGTATAGCCAACATTCTCTCGGATTTAGGAGCCACCGCTTAGACACCCCTAAACAGAGAGGTTCCGAGATCCTTTTACCTCATTTCGAGGTGGGTGGACCCCCAATAAGTGTTAGTTTAGGAGTGATCCTTCGAGCTCGGGAAGTCTTCGCTTAAGACTTTCTTTTCCTTTCCGAATCGGATTCCTTACCTTCTCTACACCTTTCGAACGTTCCGTTCTAAATAAACAAACCCTCTAATAAGTGATTCTTTTAACAAATAATTCCTTCTTATAAATACATGAACAAGAATGAGTTCGGACTCTTTTCAATTCCTTTCTTTTCGTCCCGAAGAAAAGGAGCATAACTCGGGATCGACAACCCGAATCTACCTTGCGAAATGGAAGCCCCGAAACCGATTTTCTCCTTCACCAACGGATCGGACTTCGCCGTCTATAAGGATGAGCCGCCCGACAATCGGGGTCATCCGATTCGGGACAGTGGTTCGAAAACACGAACGTCAAGGTCACCGACGTCTCCCTCTTCGCACCGACAAACAAGGTATCCAGGCCGAGGAGCCTCCGCTCGAGTTCAACCTTAGGTCGACCCAAGAGTTTCCTCCCCGCAAAGGGTCCCGACTCAGAGGAGTACCGCCGTCCGCAGGAGGACCGTTCTCACTACCCCCACTCGGTCTAGTTGTTTCGCACCTACCCCGACTTCGCCAAATCAAAGGGGAAAGAAATCCGTAACTATGGTAAACCCGTTACCGCGGAGGGTACGGATCTTCCCCGTAAGACCTTCGTCTTCGAAATCGGGTCCAGCTCGAAGATTCCTTCGCCGACAAAGACCCAAAGAAGAAATAGAAATGAAGGATCGCCGTGGAAGCCGTAGCCGCCGAGATCGCCTTCCTAGAGGAAATTCCGTAGCCGCCGAATATACACCGCTACCGTAATATACACCACCGCCCGACTACATACCACTTTTGGGAGGAAGCAGGTTCCATCCCCTCTCCGCCGCAGAGGATGAGGAGAATGTTCGCAAGATTCGTCGCCACATTACCTCGGCCCGCATACTACAACGATAGCCGCAAGAAAAGAACTAGAACTACGCCGTTTGCTCGACCGCAAACTTTGGTAGAAAAGCTAGCAAGGAAGGAAAACCGCCCCGTGTCGGAAATTCTACGAAGGATATGGCGGGTGCCGCTCAAATCCCGTCTCGGGCCCCGAGTAGAACCCGCCGTCATGATAGAAAAGCCTAGCAAGAGAATGAAGGCTAGCCCGCCCGTCGTAGTATCGGGATTACAGACTAGGGAGGATACCACCTTCCAAGCATTTGGCCGATGGACCATCCGGTCATAGACCTTCTCGTCGCTAGAAGGATGGTGCGGCGTCCCACTACGGGGCGATTGAGATCGAAACGAAGCAGCTCGAGAAAGAAAGTCTCGCCGGAGGCCGGAATCCGAAGAAAGTGCTACCGCGATGAAGGGGACTCGTGAAAAAGGACCCGCAACCATCGCATGACAACCACAAAGATACACGTAAAGCTCCGCTAGAAGATGCCATGGAAAAGCCGAGAACCGACATCCGACGGCTGGCAAAAGAAAGAGAAGAAAAGTTCGGAGATGAGATCGACTCATCGGAATTCATGGACAACGAATATGCGGAAATCAACATGGTTGAGACACGAGCTTCATCATCTTCTCAAGGTGCTCCCGGCAACCGCAGAAGAGAGGAGCCGGAACCGATGAAGAGACAGCCTTCAGGAAAAGGACGACACGATCGCTCAAATGGCGAAGAGGATGCGAAGAGATGGCCGTAGCTCTAGCCACTCTCCGCAGTCAAGTACAACCACATAGAGAGACACCCCGTAAGTCATTCACCTCGTAGACGGAGGGAAGGAAATTACATCCGTCAATGGGGATGACCACCGAAAAAGGATACAACACAAAGTATGATCCCCGAAAAGGATATCAAGAACTTGGTAGAACAGCAAGTGCGAGAAGCCCTAGCACAATCGAAGAACGGACATCTATTCGGACGGGTAGACCTTACCCGAAGAATTCGACGCCGTCCAATACCCAAAGGGCTTCGTACCACCTCTCGTTTAAGACCTTCGACGGAACCGGAACCCCCGACAGCGATGTCGCACACTTTCGTGCCGGCTTGTTGCAATGCCGGCGGGAGCGATGCGCTACTCTTCCGACGGTTGCTATAGCGCTCCGTCGTGGATCGCCTTCGACCGGTATGCGAATTACCCAACGGATCCGTAAAGACATTCTCGTAGCTAGAGAGCCTCTTCATTAAGCGATTTGTCGGAGCTCAGCACCACATCACTATAGGTGATTTAGTGTAGTAGAAACAAAGGCCGAATGAAACTCTAGTGGATTACATACTTCGATGGAGAAATTTAAGTATGAAGTGTGAACCACAACCGCAAGAACAACATGCAGTCAGCATCTTGCTTAAAAGCATTCACGGCCCGATAAAGACTTCTCCTCAAGGGATTCACTATTAAGACTTTCGAGAAGTTGTTAAGCAAGGCCGAAGCTTGCAAGAAGAGGCGAAGCAATTAAGTTTTGCCGACAAGACTGACAAGCGTAAGCCGGTGAAGACTTTCGAAAAGAAATCCGGGGTCATTGCAAGCAGTTGACAAAGGCAAACAACCGATGCAAATACCACCGTAACGGCCGCAAGAACCACAACAAAATTACCAAAGAACCCCGGTCCAACTATCAGTCGTCTCCGCAAGATGAACAACCGTCTCGTCCGCAACGTACATCGAGGGAGCTTCGAGCAGAGAATATCCGTTCAAAAATGAAGCAAGTACCAAAGATGTTCCGTAGCTTAATGAAAACTCCAGATTTCCAACGCTGCAGCCCAAAAGACCGCAGGAAGTCAACAAGAAAGGTGATCCCAACTTTTGCCCCTACCATCGGATGCTTCGGGCACAAGATAGAAGACCGCATTACCTTCAAAAGTTGGCTCAACGACAACCTTCGGAAAGGAAATATAACAATCCCGAAGGAGTACATGAAGGAACCCCGTAAAGGAGGTTCCGTCAATGTTATCTCAACCGATCCCGTCATTCCGATAGATCCCTATGCAACTCGACGATGGATGGACTACCGCCTCGGACGAGATCTTCGAAGAAGATTTTAGACAACATCCGAACCGCTTCGGTGCGAGCTTCAATTCGCAGTTCGAGACCCGTTAAGCCGTACTATCACTCGCGATGGAAGAACCACCTCGACCGAAGACAATCGAAGAGAAGAAGAAAATCGACGAAGAAGAGGGGACCGAAATTCCTAAGGCTGTACTAGGGGCCGCTTATCCTAGATAGTCGTTTCCGATTCGGGGAGAAATCCCTCGAACCTCTCGATTTTGTATGATTATCTCGCTCACTTCGGTGGGATCATATAATGATAAGGGTGATGGCGTTGGCTACGTTTTCGACCGTTTCTAACGATTACGTAACTAGCGACAATCCGGGCGTCGATTTCGATACCAACAACAATTCTCAAATCATACATGATCTCGACGATCACAATGACGAAGAAGGCATCCATCAAGGAGGCTACGAGAGCTCAACAAGCAACGGCTCTATCTCGCGAGTTTCGAGGAGCTCCGCTACGATAGTAGTTAGAGCCTTCAGCATTTTGAAGATAATCCGTAAGAGCCACTCATTCCGATTCAGGAGGAAACACCAACAAACTCAATACTAGATTCGTAAGAAATTACGAAGTCAACCTAAGAAGTGGAAAAGTTCTACCTCCGAGAATGGGTCCAAAAGACAAAGGAAAGCGTGTGGTTGTTCAAGAAGAACCAACCCCAACAGAAGACATACCCATTCGAGAAGAAGCCGAGACGCAGGAGAACAAAGTGGACTACAACGTGCTAGCCCATCTTAGGAAACTACCGGCCAAACTGAGCATCTACGATGCTCTCATCTTATCAAAGGAGATGAGAGAAGCTCGATCAAGGCCTTACTCGATCCGGAAATTCGCTAGCTCAAATGGCCGGAGATTCCTTAGATGAGGTTTGCTCGTTAAAGGAACAGCCGAGGTGTCACCTTCACGTACAATGACCTACTACTTGGGATGCAGATCACAACCGACCGTTGTACATTTCGGCTTACAATCGGGAAGTTTACGCTCCCGCAGTATTGGTGGATCCAGGAGCATCAATCAATATAATGAGCCTTCGAACACTAAGCATACTTGGAAATCGATGCTCGCGAGCTCGAGGCCGACAAAATGTTATTAAGAGGATTCAACCGTAAAGGAGAAAGAGCCCTCGGGTCAATAACGCTACCGATGAAGACCGGTGATTTAGCAAAGACAACCGCAAAATTTCATATAATCGATTCGAAACGTCGTTCAACGCTCTACTCGGGCCGACCATGGATACATGAAAACAGGATGGTACCATCATCTCTACACCGATGCATCAAGTATTACGATGGAGGGGAACAAGGCATCAAAGGAGACTTACAACCATTCTCCGTACATGAAATTGGAATCCATGAAGATGCACTTATTATGCACCGCCAAAGAAAACAATCTTCTCAAGAGATACCATAACAAATGAAGCAAAGAAAGTTCGAGACAACGAAGAACCTCGAAGTTCTAGTCCAACAGCCACTCACCACTCCCTTCCGGCGAGATGGTGAAGGTTTCTCCACAACTCGCATCCGAGGTCGAGGCCGGGGACGAGGCCGTGGTAGAGACACTAGGACAATCGGGACGTAAGAAACCAACCATCAATGTTGATCGGGATGATAGTTCCAAGAAGAAAAAGAAATCAAGCAAGAAGCAAGCAACAATAAGTCGAAAGAAGCCGCAATACAAGATCTCCCTCGAAGATGAAAAGAACGAAGAATACAAATCGATGTACGAGAAGATTAACCACTACGTACATACTATGACCCTAACTCCGATCCATTCTAATAAGATCGAGGGTATGGAGGTCAAAGAGGTACGTAGTGACGCGTGCAAAGCCGATCAAATTCTACCGTGGTGCTTCTTCCTCCAAAACTCGAAAATAATGTACAATTCGAAGATGTCACTTCATCGAATTAATGGAATTACCTTTTGAGTGGTACTCTCCCCGTGTTCAAAACTTAATTCAACGTGGTTTCTTACCTCGACAATGGACAAAAGGCCAATCACAACATTTTGAAAAGTTATGGAATAACTCCGGCCGTCCTCCCAATTCAAAGTATGGACTCGGATTCGGCACGCAGGGTCGGCCGACGATACCGAATTTTGCTTGGTTGTCACTTGCAAGTCCAATGAAAACCGCATGGAAACTACGTACGAACTCGAAGATTTACAAATTGAGACGCTCCACCGAATTCGAAGAAGAAATTAAATCCACAATAGATGAGTTAACTGGAAGTTAACTTAGGTACTAGCGAAGAGCCTAGACCTACCTTTGTTAGCTCCTTACTCAACAAAGAAGACTCCGGAGAAATAATCAAATTGTTAATGGAATTTAAAGACTGTTTTGCTTGGAGCTACGATGAAATGCCAGGATTAGCCCCAGAGATTGCAGTCCATAAGTTAGGAGTGGATCCTACTCGCTCCGATCGTACAAGGTCCCGAAGAATGCGTCCGGAAATCGAACAACAAGTCATAGCCGAAGTTAGAAAGCTAATAGACGCTAAATTTGTCCGTGAAGAACAATACCCGACTTGGCTAGCCAACGTGGTGCCGATCGAAAGAAGAATGGTCGGATCGAATTTGTGTGGACTTCGTAGATTTAAACAAGGCATGTCCAAAAGATGAATTCCCTCTACCGATCCCGGAATTAATGATCGACATTGCTTCGACACATGAAATATTCTCGTTCATGGATGGATCTTCGGGATACAACCGGATAAAAATGGCTCCGGAAGATGAAAAGCTTACAAAGCATTCGAACGCCGATCGGAGTATTTTGCTACACGGTGATGCCATTCGGACCGAAGAACGCCAGGAGCAACTTACCAAAGAGCAATGACAAGAATTTTTGATGATCTCATCCACAATCAAGTCGAGTGCTACGTGGACGATGTCGTCATCAAAAGCAAAGTAAAGGAAAACCACCTGTATGATTTGAGAATTGTTTTCGAACGATTAAGACAATTTAACCTTAAGATGAATCCCTTAAAATGCGCCTTCGGCGTCACCTCCGGAAATTCTTAGGATTCGTTGTCCGACATCGTGGAATTGAAATCGACCCGAGAAGATTAAAGCCATCTTAGAAATGCCGCCTCCCAAAACCTTAAAACAACTACGATCTTTTCAAGGGAAGCCGGCATATCTTCGACGCTTTATCTCAAACCCGTCGGTAGTGTGTCAGCCTTTCTCGGCACTAGTTAAAAAGGACGCCAAATTTATTTGGGAAGAGAAATGCCGTAAGGCCTTCGAAGACATTAAACAATATTTAATGACACCTCCTCGTCTTAGCAGCCCCGAGCCTCAGGTAGACCGCGATACTTTACACCGCGGCTCTAGACGACTCCTCGGAGCCCCGTTAGCCTGTGTCAATGATGAGGGTAAAGAAAATGCTCTTTACTACTTAAGCCGTCGTTTACTTCCGACGGAGGTAAGGTATCCCGCAATCGAAAAGCATTGTTTGGCCCCGATCTTCGCCGCTCAAAAGCTCGAGCACTACATGCTTTCTCACAAGGTCAACTTGATTTCGAAGTTTAATCCATTGCAATACTTCGATGACTCGTCCAACACTTTCCGGCAGACTTGCCGGATGGTCAATGATATTATTGCAATTCGATATAACTTTCGTGCCTCTCGCGTGCCGTAAAGGGACAAGTCTTAGCAGACTTCCTCGCAAAGACACCCTTTGCCGGCCGAATCTCCTCTCAATGACGATCCGCCGCATGAACAAATAATGAGCCTAGAAGACCCCGATGATCGACGTTGGGAATTGTATTTCGACGGAGCATCTTCAAGACACAAAGACGAAGAATCGCAAGTGATAAGTGCCCGTGAAGGCAGGAATCGGGCTAATCTTTATAACACCGGAGCGGGGGATGTTAAGATACTCCTACCACTCGACGTAACCGTGTACAAACAACGAGCGGAATACGAAGCCCTCATAACGGGATTGGAATTAACCATTCAAATCGGGATAACAGTACATCAACATCTACGGGGATTCACGCTTAATCATTCAACGTATCGCCGGACAATACAGAATTTTTAAACCAAGACTCGAACAATACTTCCAAGATGCCATACAACATTGCTGAACAGCATTCCAAATGTGACAATCTACAAAATTCCTAGAAAAGAGAATGCTTTAGCAGATGCTTTAGCCCGTCTCGCAAAAGAATTTGCCCGTTTGCAAGATGAATCAATGGAAGTGTCAGTCACTGGACGTCGAGTCCTATCACGACATCGACATAGACACGATACACAAATCGACAAAAGAAAAAGAATCGACTGCAGAAGTGACGTGAAAACACGAAGATCGAGCGACAGCCTATCGATAGACTACCCGCAAACAGGAAAGCTACCGGACGATAGGTCGCTAGCCCATCGTATCAAGAAAAGAACTCGTCTTACGCATTAATAAACAACACATTATACGAAGGTCTTTTGATCAAATGTGGCTAAGGTGCCTAAGCGGGTCCGAGGCCCGTGAAATCGTTAAAGAGGTGCATTCGGGACTGCGTGGCGCTCACCAATCGGGTCCAAAGATGAAGATGAAAATTAAAAGACTAGGGTACTACCGGCCCTCGATGATGACCGATCGCATGAAAATCGCCAAGAGCCGTCACCAATGCCAAGTGCACGGAGTGGTTCTACATCAACCTCCAAATGTGCTACACCCGACAATCGCGTCGTGGCCATTCGAATGTCGGGGCACGATATAGTGGGTCCGATAGAACCACCATCTTCAAAAGGACATCGCTTCATTCTTGCGGCTACAGATTACTTTTCCAAGCGGGCGACAGGCCCACTTAGAGAAGTGAAAGCACACCACGTGCTGCAGCTTTTTCAAGAACCAAGTTGTCTACCGTTTCGGAGTGCCGCGCAGATCATCTCGTATAATGGGTCGCATTCGAAGCACACAAATCAACAATTTTGTCGTGAGACACGGAATCGACCGGCGATACTCAACAATTTACTACCCAAGAGCAAACGGCCTCGCCGAGGCTTTTAATAAAACTCTCGTTCAAATCTTAAAGAAAACCCCGGACGATAATAAGAGAAATTGGCACGAGAAATTGTTAGAAGCCTTATGGGCCTACCGGACAACCTTCGAACTCCTACTCAAGCTACACCTTACGCTCCGGTGTATGGGTCCGAGGCAGTTGTTACCTTTAGAGGTTCAACTTCCTTCACTCGAATTGCAATTGCAAACAAGATCACGACAAGAAAACGCCGACTACGACTCGAAGAATTAGAAAGCTTGGAAGGGAAAAGACTTGCAGCAGCAACTGAATTTAGAACTATACCAAGCTAAGATGGTTCAAGCCCATGACAAACCGGTCCGCCCAAGAACCTTCAAAGTTGGTGATTTAGTTCTCGTTCTCAAGAGACCTATTCTCGCACACCGCAAGATGGAGGAAAATTTGAACCCACTTGGGAAGGACCGTTTCGTGGTCGAAGCAAGTATACTCGTGGAGGTTCCTACCAGCATAGTGAATTGCCGGGGAGAACGACATATGCTTCCAATCAACGGACGATACTTGAAAAAATATTACGCTACCTGATGTTTCGAAGGAATGAATTCTTCATCCCTAAGAAACACGGGTGAAGTAATTACTTGTGATTGGGTCCGAACCCAAAAATAATAAAACGTGCTAAGATAAATAAAATCATGATAATTAAGTTTTCCTTGTTTTCTTTTTCAAATCAAGATCTCTTTCCGGATCTTATCCTACTTCATTCCTGTTAAATTTCAAAATATAAGAATAATAAAAAAATGTATCTTTAATAAACATTTTCTTAATGTTCTTGTTCTTAGGTACGACTCTCGATCCTTTTCCTTGTCTTTTCGCAGGGAAATGTCGAACGGGCGGTTGGTCTTGAACTTTAAGAATGGCGTAAGCCTCGCACTCGATGAAAAGAGGGTGAAAGATGGAGCGATAATCGAGATTGACTCGATTTCGCACCGCAGCGCCTACGAGACGAGGAAAGTGACCGGGTCCCGGCTAACCGAGAAGAACTACCCGGACGGACAAGTGATGAAAGTGGGTGGCCCAAGCCACCAATCCAACAACAAGAAAAGAAAAGCAAACACCGAAGAAGACAAGAAAATGAAGTCCGTAGTCACTACAGCGGAGGGCAGGCTCGTCAGCGCCGCGCCCGCAGAGATTCAAGAAGTTCGGAGGGCTACTCTCACAGCCACGCAACGAAGAAATAAGAATCGCCGCATCCGTAAAATGTTAACAAAACTAGCTGCGGACCAGCGCGACGAGACAACTGCTAATGCCAGCACTCACATTTCAAGGACACCGGTTCACCAGGAACCTGAAAAAGGAGGCCGGCTCCTAGAATAACGGAAAGAACCGGGGAAATCTCCGGAAGATCGGAAGAAAGAAGGCTACCACACCACCGGATAGAACCACCGCAGTAGTGCACGACCTTGTTGCGAAGCAACCCCGGGGATGTCCCGACAGTGCATCATCCCCGAGGAGCCGAGGTATGCAGGGAACGTGAAGGGATTGAACCATATATCCCACAATATGTCACAAGGCCTCGCCATCTCTGCATCATTCCGGAATACGAGTTGGAGAGGATGCGGAATGTTGAAAAGAAAACTTTCGAATACTTCGAGAGAATTAAAGGAAGAAGAATCAACATACTGAAGGCCTCGAGCTACACACCGACGTATTCTCGCAGTATGAACAACAACGAAATCGTGGACCGTATCCGGGATCTGAAAAGAATGGGCCGAGCAGAGCCGCCCGAGGGAAAACACATACTCGAACCCCGGAGATGGATGCCGGGGAAAGGAAGAATCACAATACAATGCGGATGCTCGCTACAACTTCGTCGAAGACGGGAAGGGAAACCCACCGGGGATACTTCGTCATGGGCAAGTAGATCCGATGCCATTAGCTATCAAGAGAATGGTGAAAAGATTGATAACATGGAGGGTATCGCCGACGATGCATACCCAATACCGCATTATCAACATCTACAAACAGGGGTGACCGCATACCCCCACATATTGATCACCACGACTTCGTCGGACCTTTCTACACAGCTTTCTTTCTTGAATGAGTGCAACATCATGTTCGGATCCGACCTCCGGATAGCGAGCCCGGGTGAGTTCCGAGGGCCAGAAAGATACCTTTACCGGTGGGTTCCGTCATGATACCGCAAGGTAACAGAGCGTATATCGCAAAGCATCGCATACCGGGGGTGCCGATGGAGCGAATCTCGCTTACTTTCGGGAGGATGGACGACAACAAAATACCTTACCATTTCCAACCGCATCCGAGCTAGAGAACCTCCGGCCTTACGAGCCGCGAGTTACATGGGAAATATCACACCTCCAACGTACATCCAGATCGGCATCCTTGCCAAGGATGGCTTGGAAGGTGATGTTATCGACCATGTACCTCACTATTCGTACATGGATTTTTTCGACGGATGATTCTTTTCGATGGATCAACAAAGATCATACACGATCCGTTTTGAGTCTACATGGATTGTATGAAATATATTCCGCATCGAGTTGTACGACGTATTTTCAACATGATTGGAATGAAAGTGACCATGTCACGTTTTTGGCCTTCACCTCTTTTGTGCAAATTGATCGGGAAACGCCATTAAAGTTAAATGAACTTCGAACAAAGAGCGAGAAAAGAAAAAAAAAAGAATAAAAGAAAAATTTTTTTTAAAAAAAAAAAATCCGAAAAATGACAAACACCAAGTTCACATGAACATTAAATAAACAACAAAATAAAATTTGAACCATTAAAAGATAAACGAAATCAA
>JAKZJZ010002295.1:0-18202 GCA_022702705.1 Papilionanthe hookeriana x Papilionanthe teres
TCGTTCGAAAACAATTCTCAAATCATACAGGTGGTTTTCCTTTACTTTGCTTTTGATGACCACATCGTCCACGTAGCATTCGACTTGATTGTGGATGAGATCATCAAAAATTCTTGTCATTGCTCTCTGGTAGGTTGCTCTGCGTTCTTCAGTCCGAATGGCATCACTGTGTAGCAAAATACTCCGATCGGCGTTCTGAATGCTGTAAGCTTTTCATCTTCTGGAGCCATTTTTATCTGGTTGTATCCTGAAGATCCATCCATGAACGAGAATATTTCATGTGTTGAAGCAATGTCGATCATTAATTCTGGGATCGGTAGGGAATTCATCCTTTGGACATGCCTTGTTTAAATCTCTGAAGTCCACACAGATTCTGATCTGACCATTCTTCTTCCTGACTGGCACTACCTTGGCTAGCCATGTCGGGTATTGTTCTTCACGGACAAATTTAGCGTCTATTAGCTTTTTAACTTCGGCTATGACTTGTTGTTCGATTTCTAGAAGCATTCTTCTGGGACCTTGTCTGACTGGGACAGAAGTAGGATCCACTCCTAGCTTATGAACTGCGACCTCTGGAGCTAATCCTGGCATCTCATCGTAGTTCCAAGCGAAACTGTCCTTAAATTCCATTAATAATTTGATTATTTCTTCGGAGTCTTCTTTATTGAGTAAGGAGCTAACAAAGGTAGGTCTAGGCTCTTCGCTAGTACCTAAGTTAACTTCCGTTAACTCATCTATTATAGATTTAATTTCTTCTTCGAATTCTGGTGGAGCGTCTCCAATTTGTAAATCTTCGAGTTCGTCTGTAGTTTCCATGCAGTTTTCATTGGACTCGCAAGTGACAACTAAGCAAAATTCAGTATCGTCAACTGACCCTACTGTGCCGAATCCGAGACCATACTTTGAATTGGGTGGACGACCGGAGTTATTCCATAATTTTTCAAAATGTTGTGATTGGCCTTTTGTCCATTGTCGAGGTGAGAAACCACGTTGAATTAAATTTTGAACACAGGGAGAGTACCACTCAAAAGGTAATTCCATTAATTCTGATGAAGTGACATCTTCGAATTGTACATTATTTTCGATTTTGGAGGTAGAAGCACCACGGTAGAATTTGATTGGCCTTGCACCATCGTTACGTACCTCTTTGACCACCATACCCTCGATCTTGTTAGAATGGATCGGGGTTAGGGTCATAGTATGTACGTAGTGGTTAATCTTCTCGTACATTGATTTATATTCTTCGTTCTTCTCATCTTCGAGAGAGATCTTGAATTGCGGCCTCTTCTGACTTATTGTCGCTGCTTCTTGCCTGATTTCTTTTTCTTCTTCAGAACTATCTTCCCAATCTACATTGATGGTCGGTTTCCTCCGTCCAATCGTCCTAACGTCTCTACCACGGCCTCGTCCCCGGCCTCGACCTCGGATGCGAGTTGTGGAGAAACCTTCACCATCTCGCCGGAAGGGAGTGGTGAGTGATCGTTGGACTAGAACTTCGGTGTTCTTCATTGTCCCGAACTTTCTTTGCTTCATTTGTTACGGTATCTCCGGAGAAGATTGTTTTCTTTGGCGGTGCATAATAAGCCGCATCTTCATGGATTCCAATCTCATGTACGGAAAATGGTTGCAAGTCACCTTTGATGCACTCGTTCCCCTCCATCGTAGTATTTCGATGCACCGATGCAGAGATGATGGTACCATCCCGTTTTCATGTATCCATGGTCGGCCCAAGCAGAGCGTTGAACGACGTTTCGAATCGATTATGTGAAATTTTGTGGTTGTCTTTGCTAAGTCACCGGTCTTCATCGGTAGCGTTATCGACCCGAGGGCTCTTTCTCCTTTACGGTCGAATCCTTTTAATAACATTTTTTCGGCTTCGAGCTCGCGAGCATCAATTTCAAGTATGCTAGTGTTCGAAGACTCATTATATTGATTGATGCTCCTGGATCCACCAATACTCCGGAGAGCGTAAACTTCCCAATTGTAACCGAAATGTACAACGGTCGGTCGTGATCTGTCGTCCCAAGTAGTAGGTCATTGTCCGTGAAGGTAACGCCTCGTTGTTCCTTTAACGAGCAAACCTCATCTAAGGAATCTCCCGGCCATTTGAGCTAAGCAAATTTCTCGGATCAAGTAAGGCCTTGATCGAGCTTCTCTCATCTCCTTTCGATAAGATGAGAGCATCGTAAATGCTCGTTTGGTACGGTAGTTTCCTAAGATGGGCTAGCACGTTGTAGTCCACTTTGTTCTCATGCGTCTCGGCTTCTTCTCAAATGGGTTTCTCTTCTGCTGGGGTTGGTTCTTCTTGAACAACCACATGCTTTCCTTTGTCTTTTGGACCCATTCTTGGAGGTAGAACTTTTCCACTTCTTAAGTTGACTTCTGTAATTTCTTCTGAATCTAGTGTTGAACTTGTCGGTGTCTCCTCCTGAATCGGAATGACAGCTCTTCCGGATTATCTTCAAAATGCGAAGGCTCCAACTCTATCGTAACTCGGAGCTCCTCGAAACTTACGGATAGATCCGTTGCTTGTTGAACTCTCGTAGCCTCCTTGATGGATGTCTTCTTCGTTATTTTGCTCGTCGAGATCGTGTATGATTCGAGAATTGTCGTTGGTATCGAAGTCGATGTCCGGATTGTCGCTAGTTACGTAATCGTTAGAAACGAGTCAAAACGTAACCAACGCCATCACCCTTATCATTATATGATCCCACCGAAGTGAGCGAGATAATCATACAAAATCGGAGGTTCGAGGGATTTCTCCCCCGAATCGGAAACAACTATCCTAGGATAAGCGACCCTAGTCCAGCCTTAGGAGTCTCGGTCCCCTCTTCTTCGTCGATTTTCTTCTTTTCTTCGATCGTCTCCTGTCGAGGTGGTTCTTCATCACAAGTGATAAGTACCGGTTTAATAGGTCTCGAACTACGAATTGAAGCTCACACCGAAGCGGTTCGATGTCGTCTAAAATCTTCTTCGAAGACCTCGGTCCAGGGCGGTAGTCCATCCATCGTCGGCTGCATAGGGATCTATCGAAATGACGGGATCGGTTGAGATAACATTGACGGAACCTCCTTTCTGGGGTTCCTTCATGTACTCCTTCAGGATTGTTATATTTCCTTTCCGAAGATTGTCGTTGAGCCAACTTTTAAAGGTAATGCAATCTTCTATCTTGTGCCCAAGCATCCGATGGTAGGGGCAAAAGTTGGGATCACCGTTCTTGTTGACTTCTCCGGTCTTTTAGGTTCACGGCAGTTGAAATGCTGGAGTTTTCATTAAGCTACGGAACATCTTCGGCATCTTGCTTCATTTTTGAACCGATATTCTCTGCTCGAAGCTCCCTTAATGTACGTGCGGACGAGGCGGTTGTTCATATCGCGGAGACGACCGATAGCTGGACCGGGGTTGCTTGGTAATTCCGTTGTGGTTGCTTGCGGCCGTTCTGGTGGTATTTGCATCGGTTGCTTGCCTTTATCAATCTGCTGCAATGATCCCGGATTTCTTTTCGAAGGTCTTCACCGGCTCGTCTTGTCCGTCTTGTCGGCAAAACTTAATTGCTTCGCCTCTTCTTGCAAGCTTCTGGCCTTGCTTAACAACTTCTCGAAAGTCTTAATAGTGAATCCTTTGAGGAGAAGTGCTATCGGGCCGTGAATGCTTTTAAGCAAGATGCCGACTGCATGTTGTTCTTGCAGTTGTGGTTCACACTTCATGCTCAAGTTTCTCCACCGAAGTATGTAATCCACCAAAGTTTCATTCGGCCTTTGTTTCTCTACCACTAAATCACCTATAGTGATGTGGTGCTGAGCTCCGGCAAATCGTTTGATGAAGAGGCTCTCTAGCTCTGAGAATGTCTTCACCGAGCCATTGGGTAATTCGCATACCGGCCGAAGGCGATTCTCGACAGATCGTCGACGAGCTCGTCGGAAGAGTGACGCATCGCTCCCGCCGGCATTGTAACAACCGGCACGAAAGTGTGCAACATGCTCGTCGGGGTTCCGGTTCCGTCGAAGGTCTTGAAGCGGAGGTGGTACGAAGCCTTTCGGTATTGGACGACGTCGAATTCTTCGGGGTAAGGTCTACCCGTCCCAATGGATGTCCCGTTCTTCGATTGTGCTAAGGCTTCTCGCACTCCGCTCGTTCCACCAAGTTCTTGATATCCTTTTCGGGGATCATACTTTGTGTTGTATCCTTTACCGATGGTCATCCCCATTGACGGATGTAATCTCCTTTCCTCCGTCTACAATGTGAATGACCTCGGGGGTGTCTCTCTATATGGTTGTACTTGATCGGAGAGTGGCCAGGCTATGGCCATCTCTTCCATCCTTTTCGCCATTCGAGCGATCGTGTCGTCCTTTCCCCGAAGCCGTCTTCTCATCGCTCATGGCTCCTCTCTTCTGCGGTACGCAGGAGCACCTTGCGAAGCTGATGAAGCTCGTGTCTCAACCATGTTGATTTCTGCATATTCGTCGTCTATGAACTCCGATGAATCGATCTCATCTCCGAACTTTTCTTCTCTTTCTTTTGCCAATCGCCGGATATCGGTTCTCAACTTTTCCATGGCATCTTCTAGCGGAGCTTTCTGTGTGTCTTTGCGGTTGTCATGCGATAGCTGCCGGGTCCCTTTTCACGAGTCCCCTTTATCGCAGTGAGCGCTTTCTTCGGATTCAAGTCTCCTCGGCGAGACTTTCTTTCTCGGCCGTCGTTTCAATCTCAATCGCCCGCAGTGGGACGCCATACCATCCTTCTAGCGACGCAGGTGCTAGGACCGCATGGTCCGTCGCCAAATGCCGGAAGGTGGTATCCTCCCTAATCTGTAACCCCGAGACTACGACGAGCGGACTAGCCTTCATTCTCTTGCTCGGCTTTTCCGTCATGATGGCGGGCTCTACTCGGGGCCCAAGACGAGATTCGACCGGCACCCGCCCTATCCTTCGTAGAATCTCCGATATGCGGGCGCTTTTCCTTCCTTGCTAACTTTTCTACCAAAGCTTGCAGTCGAGCAAACGGCGTAGTTCTAGTTCTTTTCTTGCGGCTATCGTTGTAGTATGCGGGCCGAGGCAAGGTGGGCAAAGAATCTTGCGAACATTCTCCTCATCCTCTCGCGGCGGAGAGGGGATGGAACCCGCTTCCTCCCAAAAGTGGTATGTAGTCGAGGCACGGTGTATATTCCGGTAGCGGTGTATATTCGGCAACTCGAATTTCCTCCAGAAAGCAATCTCAGCGGCTCCGGCTTCTCCGGCGATCCTTCTACTTCGTTTCTTCTTTGGGTCTTTGTCGCGTGACGGAATCTTCGAACCGGACCTCGATTTCGAAAACGTAGGTCTTACAGGAAGATCCGTACCCTCCACGGTAACAGGTTTACCATAGTTCCGGATTACTTTCCCCTTTGATTTGGCAGAAGTCGGGGTAGGTGCAGAAACAACTAGACCAGTGGGGGTAGTAAGAACAGCTCCTCCCGCGGACGGCGAGATTCTCCTAGTCGGATCCTTTGCAGGGAGTAAATTCTTGGGTCGACCTAAGGTCGAACTCAAGCAGTGGTTCCTCGGCTCGGATACCTTGTTCGTCGCGTGCAAAGAGGGAGACGTCGGTGACCTTGACGTTCGTGTTTTCAAATCCCTATCCAAATCGGATGATCCCATCGTCGAGCGACTCATCCTTATGGACGGCGAAGTCCGATCCGTCGGTGAAGGAGAAAATCGGCTTCGGGGCTTCCATTTCCGCGGGTAGATTCTGGTTGTCAGTCCCAAGTTATGCTTCTTTTCTTTAGGACGAAAAGAAAGGAATTGAAAAGAGTCCGAACTCATTCTTGTTCATGTATTTATAAGAAGGAATCATTTGTTAAAAGAATCACTTATTAGAGGGTTTGTTTATTTAGAACGGAATGTTCAAAGGTGTAGAGAAGGTAAGGAATCCGATTCAGAGTTGGAAAGGAAAAGAAAGTCTTAAGCAAGACATTCTCGACTCGAAGGATCGTTCCTAAACTAACACCTATTGGGGTCCACCCCACCTCAAAAATGAGGTAAAAGGATCTCGAACCTCTCTCGTTTAGGGGTGTCTAAACAAGTGGCTCCTAAATCCGAGAGAATGTTGGCTATACTCATTCAAGATAGAAATGAACATAGTATTCCAACGGAAAGAAGGGTAGTTCGATCCACTAAGGACATGGATGCACTACCGATTTTTGAAAGCGGCATTATCCGATTATAATGGAGAGAGGAATTATCCTCAGACGGAGTCGCCAGAAATCTGTCGGCATATTTTTAGGTCGTGTGTTGTGTTTTGAAGAGGGGTCGCCTACAGAAGTTGTCGGCGAATTTTTAATTTATTTAAAATAAATAATTTGAAAAGTAGTATTTGATTTTGAAAATAATTTTAAATTTGAAGGTTTTAAGATATGAGATTAAACCGATCTCACATCCCAAGTAGTTTATATAAACGAGCACCGCACCACAAGCCGTGTATCTATCCCTATAGGATAGACACACCGCTCGACTAGTGGGGCTCGATTAAATAAACTAGAAGATTTGTGACATCCGTTTGGTCCGCGAACCAATTTTATAAGCCGACAAAATTCCCCCGCTTAATATGAAAACATTAAACAGGGTTTATATTACTCGGGTTCTTTAAAATTCTCTATAAGGGCAAGCCCCTATAGTTAATTACATCTTAAGTGATGAGAATCACCTAAGAAAACTCTCGATAATAATCAATAATTCTGCTCTCAAGGATTTCAAAGTTTAAGTTTTTCAAGGGATTGAATTTTGGAATTTCAATAGGGAACGGATCAAATTTGGAACATTTTATTTTGGGAATCCAAAGGAAGAAAAGTAGGAGAAATCACAGATTCGAAGTGAACTTCGGTAATTTCCTGACTATCCTATTGTTTGGCTTGGATTTAAGAAAGTCCTAATATTTATTTAAATGTTTTGATTTTGCCAATTTTAATTAATTAGGACTTATATTTATATGATAGAATCATACAAATAGCCTCGAAGATGTGAGAGTTTATTGTCGTACCGGACGACTACCTCGGAATCCTAAGACCGGTTAGGGCTTAATTTGCAGTGCAAATGCCTAACAAAAGGTTGAGGATTTATGTTGCACTAGGCAAACTACCTCGAAGTCATATGGCTTTGTTATTTAGTTTTAGGAAAGTTTTGCTGATGTAGATTCAGGTTTTGCTAATGACGATGGCCGTGCTGCCCACCATGCTCCGAGCTCCTTGTTGTTGCAGAGGTTTAGTTTTAGAAATCATAAATCGCGAGGATGAGAAAAGTGTTTTGGTTTAGAGAAGTCTTAATTTCCAAGTGTTTTTGTGTTTTAATTAAAACAAATCTTAAAGTTGATTATAACGACACCGGTTAAGATCCCACGGTTCCATCCTTCCGGCATCATTATTTTTATCGGGTTCACTTAGTCCGGATGAATTTGCTAAACTCAATCGAATGAGTTCCACACTTTCATTTAGCATCGTGGGAAATCCCGTTAGATACACGTAGGTTACATCATCCGAGGTATTCCCGATCATCCAACAAGACGTTTTAATTTAGTTGTAATTGTAGTTTTGTGTTCTTTTTGTGATTAAATTTTGAGTTGTTTTATATTTTGAAATGTTGTGGCGGTGAATTTTATCTTGCAATGACTTTTAACTTAGTTTTGGTTTCGGTTTTAGGGGCTATCCTAAAGGTGTGGGTTTTCATGCAATGCTTGTTTATCATGCAAGAAAAGTAAGTGCAATTCGCTAAATAAATTGTAAGAAGGTAAATTGCAAGAAAGTAGATCGCAATAAAATAAAAGCGTACACTGGAGGGTCTTCCCGTCATCCCAAGCCGCACTTAAAACACAATTAGAATATTTAAGCAAGTTCCTAGGTAAAGCTAAGGTAAGGGTTATGGTTTTCTACCAAATTCCTAATCCTATAGCTAGTCATTTCCTATGACGTCTAGGTCTTTGTGTTTTGGTTTCGAGGACGATTTTCTTCATCAAAGAATAATTAAGTTCAATTGTTCTTATGAACATCCTATCATATCGAGGAAGTGCTTAAGACAAATCTTAAACATCTTTTCAATATTTCTAGGATTGTTTTAAGTCCAAATGAATTTGATTATACAAATGAATTAATCGTCCGGGAATTCAAGTTTTGTTAACTTGCTCAGTGAACTAGGACATTTGAATATCCTATGAGTGAAGTAACATTTCATTTAATATTCTATTTAGGAGTTATGATGACTAAAGCATTTGAGGGTAAATTGGTGTTCAGATGGTTTGTGATTTAGTTTAATTTCAATTAATGAGTTTAAATTTGGAATAGTTGTTCAAGTTGCTTTATATTTAATTTCTTTATGTCTTAGGTGATGTTATATTTAATTTAATTTAATTTAATTTAATTGAGTTTTAATTTAATTTAATTCAATGTAGTTCAATTTAATTTGATTTGATGTTTAATAAATTTGATTTGATTTAGTTTTAATTTGATTTAATTTAATTTAATTTAATTTGATTTAATTTAATTTAATTTAATTTAATTATTTAATTTAATTTAATTTAATTTAATTTAATTTAATTTAATTTGTTTAATTTAATTTAATTTGTTTAATTTAATTTAATTTGATTTAATTTAATTTTAATTTGTTTAATTTAATTTAATTTTTTAATCTTAATTTAATTTAATTTAATTTAATTTAATTTAATTTATTTAATTTAATTTTCATTTTATTTTATTTTTAATTTTAATTGAAATTTTTAAAAGAGTTTAATAATTTAATTTTAGTTTAATGATTAAGTCCTTTAATATTTTAAATTTGAGTTATCATTTTAATTAAGAATTGAGATAATTAATTAGATAATTAATTTAGGGACTTTTAAATTAAAGAATAAATCTCTTCCTAATAATATCCCTATTTTAATAATTCCAATTTTATTATTCTTCCAAATTTAATCCATTATTTAATTAAAGTTTAATCATTTTAAAATTGCTTAATGGGTTTCTACCCTTTAATCATTTAAATTTCAATCATCCAAATCAGATTAGGATCAAATATTTTACTTGTTAATTTTTTATTAAACCTAAAGTTTTAATTAAAAATTTTAATTACCACTTTACCCTTTAAGCTTAATAATTTCATAACTCACTAAATTGAACTCAAATGAACTTGAAATATTTATGTAACTTCACTCATATGTCAATAAAAATATGAGAGGAGAAAATGTGATTTTTCTGTATTTAATTTATTTATATAATTATTTTTGGTAGAAAATAGAGATTTTCAAGGAAAATTTAATAACATGACCAAGGGAAAGTTTCTGTCCTTAAGAAAATTAGGGGACATTCCTAATGACCAGAGGATCACATGGACCAATTTTGGTGATTTTTTGAATTATATATTTTTTATTATAATTATTTTAAGTTTTGGAGTATTAATTAATTTAAAAATAAAATAAATGTTGAAAAATGAATTTTATATTTTTCAAAAATCTCTCTGATATCAAGGAAATCAGAAAAGCAAATTTTGTAATTTTCTGATTTTTCTACGATTTATTATAATTATTTTAATGAAAATGCTAGAAAATACATTTTTTTTAATTTTAAAATTACCTTAAAGCTTTAAAATTTAATATCTCACTAAATAGACCTAAGAAAAATGTGGGATTTGTTCCTAAGTGATTAAAATTCAAAATGTGACATTTTGGTGAATTTTATTATTTTTGTGATTTTTATTATTTTTTAATTATTAAAAATATTAAAATATTATTAAAAATCAACTTTTTTAGAAAATTGAAATTTTAATTTTCTTAGGTTCCCCTAATATCAGAGAGGCTCCAAAACCAATTTGGTGAATTTTGGAAAGATATTTTGAGAGTTATGAATTTTTGAAGTTTAAAATGGCTAAGTGGCTTAATCAACCCAATTAGTGGGGCTAACCAAGTCCAATTGACCTCAAACTTTTATGGTGGGTTCCTCTGATCCTAAAGGTCAGTGAAGATTTGATTTCAAGCCAATTTGATGCATGGTTAACTCTAATTAATTAAAGACCTATTTTGGGTGTTTAAGCCAATTAAGGTTGTTTTAAATGAACTAAGTCAAAACCTATTTTTCCTAGGGTTCTCTGGTCAAAAGAAACATCACCAAATTTTCCTAGAATTTATTTCACAACATGCTATTTATTGGAATTAAAATACTCAAAACAGTAACCTGAATTTGAAAAATCAATAACTTTTCATAGGGATGGCCTCTGACTTTGGAAAATTCAGGGAATGTTCCCAAATTCAGAGGCTTCAAAAGCCCTATGGTCTCATGCCATGGTGAATTGTATACATGCATGGAGAATTAAAAGTATGCAGAGAGTAAATAAATTATAAAAAATAAAATACTTGATGAAATTAAATGATTTCTTTTCCACATTATTCTCCTCTGTTCACTGAGCAAGAGGGTATTTTTATTTTATTTTTCTGATTTTTCTACACAGAGTTATGAATTTTTGAAGTTTAGGGAATTAAATAAATAAAAAATACCCTAATTTTCTATTTATCCACGCGGCGCCAACTCATCCTCGGCATCTCCGAAACGCCGCGTGTCGCGCTCCCATTCGACGCCGCCACCTGAGTCAGCAGCCCGGGCCCCGCGATTCTCGTACCGTCTCCTGGTCCGACGCCATATGAGCCGTCCATCCGCGCGTGTATTGAATGGACGGCATCCGTTCATCGTCCCCGAGCGTCCTCACCCGAGAGCCGTCCAGACAAAATCCCTAAGATCTCACTCGATACTCAATGGATTTTCATGTTCTTATGCTCTATGGATTCGTCTTGAAGAGACGAACACATCTATACGGCTATCATGCATTGAAATTAAGGCATTCGAAATGGAGAATCTCTAGAAGCTCGGGATGAAAAATTAGCTCATACCTTTGCTCAAAGAAGTGTGGCTTCAATCTGAGAGTTGTTGCACCTTCGATTGGATCCCTGCAAGCTCCGGATGAAGTCTCCCGGTCTCAGTGAATCGTCTAGGTGTGATTTCGACCAAGCCCGATCACAAAGCTTGGAGGCTGAGAGCAACCGAGTGGCTCGGAGATGGGGCTTTTGCTCGGTGGACACCTTCCCTCGGTCCGGTGAAGGTGTAGAACCAATCAATTCGGGAATTGGCTCACCGTGGAGAAGTGTCCTGGTTTTGGGTGGAATTTCGGCTGGGAAATCGGATTTTATCGGTGGGGATTAGGGCAAATCGACACCAGGGATCAACCGCTCTAAGGGTGGAGAAGGGTTTGGAACAATTTTGGCGGAGTTTCGGCAAGGTTTGTGTAACTCTCCTCCATGGCCGTGAGGGTGAGGGGTTTAAATAGGAGAGGCCGGAGAGCCTTCCGGGGAGTTGAGGCATGGGATCGACCGCTCCGGTGAGGAGAAGAACAACCATAGTGACCATTTGGCATGCGAGCGGCCCAGCAAGTGGGAATTCCAAACTTCGGCTCCTCCCGAGGTCTCGGCCATGGTGTTTTCCGGTGATCCGGGCGGCTGGCCGCGGGCATGGGTCACCCTCGGGTCCAGAGTAGGCTGGGGCTGGAGGTTTGTGCAATCAATCGGCAATTGCCATGTGTAAAGGCTTTGAATTAAAATGGAATGGGGAGGGGTCATTTTGGCCTTAATTTGGTCAACCCATTGGTTTGGGTTGGGTGCACCTCCCCATGGCCTGATTTTGGGCCGAGAGGATCGGCTGGGTCGACCAAGGGAGAGTGGTGTGGTCTCTATCCATGATGAGGTGGCTAAACATGGTTTAGTGTGCGACATGCTTAAGGTAAAAATGCTTAATGAAAGATTAGGAAAGGGGCCCCTCCTTTTACCATTAATGGCATGGTCACATGTCAAGCCTTCCATGGCTTCATGTGGCTTGTCCATGGCTTGCATGGCTTGTCTTTGGCTTGGGGAAAGTTGAGTCAATTTCATGGAAGCGGGTTTTAAGAATTTTGGATATTTTGGTGAAAATTTGCATGAAGCTTGATTTGGAATGGTTTAATTGATGATTTTGAAACTTAGGGATGATTTTGATTAAATGGATGATGAGGGGAAATGCCATGTGGGCTTTGGATGGATTTGGGCTTTTGAATGTGGTGAAGTGGGCTTTTAGGAAAGTTTAAGGGGAATGGGCTTTTTGATTTTAGGATGGGCATTTGGGTAAAGATTTTGTGAAGAACTTTGTCAAATAAATGTCATAATTGGTTTAGGGATGTCTTATGAAGGGCTTGGAATCAATTTGGTGTGATTTGGAGTTGAATTGGTTTGAATTTGGATTTATTTGGTAAGTGGGCCTATGTAGGTCAAATTGGGCCAAGTTGGGCTAATGTTGGGCTAGGGTTGAAATTGCTGTAAAATCAATGTTGAGAAATGTTTATGGGAGTGTTTCAAAGAGGTTTTGACTTTGGTTGGGCTTTGATTTTGGGGTTTGGGCTCATTTGGGTTAGGTTTGAGTTTAGGTCAAAATTGGGCCTTTTTAACTTTGGGTTGAGTTTCGAGTGGGGTTTGGGTCTAAATTTTGGGCAAATCATGTTAGTTTTTTGTTTTTGGGAATGTTAAGGAAGATTTAGAAAAGATTTGGGGTTAATTGGAATTGAATTGGGTGAGTTTGGGTTAGGTTTGGGTCATGGGTCCAAATTGGGCTTTAAGGCCAAAAGTAAAATTGGATCCAAATATCAATCAAATTGGACTTTAATTTGGTTTAGATTGGTGTTGGAAATGTTGAATTAAAGTTTAGAACTAAATTGGACCAAAATTGGGGTCAATTGGGTAGGTTTGGTTTGACATTGGGTTCACTTAGGGTTAAAATGGGTCAAATTGGGGGTTTTGACAAAAGTAGGGTAAATTGACAAAATTGGCCCATGGTGTAGTTGGACAAAATGAAATT
The DNA here is from genome assembly GCA_022702705.1 of Papilionanthe hookeriana x Papilionanthe teres. Lineage (NCBI taxonomy): Eukaryota > Viridiplantae > Streptophyta > Magnoliopsida > Asparagales > Orchidaceae > Papilionanthe > Papilionanthe hookeriana x Papilionanthe teres. The sequence continues at coordinate 12,887 of JAKZJZ010002295.1, forward strand.
GGGAATATTTTGGATTTTCTGGAATTTTCTGGGAATTTTCTGAATTTTTGGATTTTTAGGTCAAGAGGGGTATTTTGGGTATTTGGAGGGTATTGGGAGGTTTTCTTGGAATTTTTGGTATTTTTGGGTATGTATGATCAACTTAAGTGATGTGGAAATGTTTGGGAATTATTTTGGAGAATTTTGGATAATTTGGAAATTTTGAGAAATTTGGGTAATTTCGTGGTTTTGGAGAGGCTAAGCGGGTGTAGGGTCCCGGGGGTCAAAAATTGAAAATTTGGAAAATTGAAAATTTGGAAAATTGAAGATTGGGTGGATGTAAGTGGAAAGAAGTCATTTTGGTTGAGCCATGAAGCCATGTCAAGCCCATATGAGCCATGAAGGGACCCATTTGAGGCATTCACTATGTTGTTCCTAACCCTCTTAGCCAAGGGCTTAGGGGTTAAGGACCATCCATGTGAATCACCTACATGAGTCAGGAGGTCAAGTTGGGTATGGGTGTGGTTTTAGGAGGTATGTGGAAGTGTAGTGTGTAAGTGTAGTGTGTGTGTAAGTCAGCCCCTCACCGGACCGAGCCACTCGCAGAGGCGGTCCCAAGGCCAAAGAGTCCTATAGTGAACTCATCCTTTAAACTTCCACATCCGATTTCAACCCTCTAGGTGATTAGGGGTCTACAGTCAAGTTTGTGGAGTTTGCATGGAGTTAAGAAGTGGTTTGAATTTCTAAAAGGTGGGTCCCAATTCTAGTTCTCTAAGATAGTCAAAGGAAAAGCCTAAGGCTAGATCCTAAGTACTAAAGAGAATAAGATAAGACCTCATCAAAAATGAGGTCAACAAGAATATATTTAACACCAATCTTTAATTTCCATCTCTTTCACATTGAAGTTTTCTAAGATCGAAGGGATAGAACACCAACGCCCTTGGAAATTCCAAAGCCGTCTTTTCATCAATCCACTTGTTCTTCGCATACATTTCTACTTGAGCGTCATGATAGACAGCCATGTGATCAGATTGAAGTTTGGTTTGCCATTCCAAGTGTTCGTATTGGTGATACATCTCATGGAGACGATTACCAATACTTTGAAGTTCCGCTTCAATCTTATCCATCGACTAAACATCTTCTCCAAACTCACAGCAATAAAACCATTAAAATAAGGCTGAGGATCTTTAGGAGATTTGTCTCTTACCTCATTTCCATGATTTCCTCTATCCATGGTCTCCAAATCCTTCCTAACTCCTCCAAAATGAATTGCTCTAGTCGAAATTAGTGTATATATGGGATTGGGGACAAAAAACAGAGCTATAAATAAAGAGTTTTTGTGTGAAAAACTAAAGAAATTCAGCTTTTCCACGATGCGTAACCGCGACGCTTAGGCACCGAATCTGGAGCCTAGGCATCGGAATCTGGCGCCTAGGCGCCGGATCATCAATATACCAGTTATTCTGGCGCTTAGGCGCCAACTTTTGGCGCCTAGGCGCCGGAACCTCAATCGACTCTGATTCGCCTATCGTCAAATTTTACAAAGTTTCGGTCGTAAAAATAGGTCTAATAAACAAGTATGATCAACACACAAACACAATTATGAAAAATTCAAATCACAAACAATCACAAATGAAGGTTAACTTGATCTCCTTTTTACTCACATTTGACATGGAGTGATCCAAGTCCAATTTCTATATACTTCAAGAAAATGTTTAGCTTAAGCCAACACAGACTTGTTACCCTTCTATTTCTAGAAGTTATATAGAAATTCAGTCAAGACCAAGGCATAACCTTATAGAGATAATTAAACTCAAACTAATAAATATGGGTTGCCTCCCACAAAGCGCTTGGTTTAACATCATCAGCCCGACCTAATTAATTAAATTGATCGGGTATACTCAACTCATAATCCTCTTTGTAATTTAATTTCATTTCTCCCATATAAGACTTCAGTCTTAATCCGTTAACTTTAAATACATTTCCAGTTTTGGGATTTTTAATATCCGCAGCTCCATAAGGGTATACTTTCTCAATTATAAATGGTCCCATCCATTTAGATTTTAATTTTCTAGGGAAAAGCTTTAAACGAGCATTAAATAATAATACTTCTTCTCCAGGCTCGAATAATTTCCTTGAAATCATTTTGTCATGCAATTTCTTCATTCTTTCCTTATAAATTCTTGCATTTTTATAAGACTCATTTCAAATCTCTTCCATTTCATTCAGTTGTAATAATCATTTTTCTCCTGCAGTATTCAAATTATAATTGAACTCCTTTATCGCCCAATAAGCTTTATGCTCCAGATTCAACGGGTAAGTGACAATGTTTACCATAAATTACCGATAAGGTGACATTCCGATAGGTGTCTTATAAGTTGTTCTATAAGCCCATAATACAGAATCAAGTCTATTAACCCAGTCAGTCCTTTTAGGATTAACAGTCTTTTCCAATATTCTTTTAATTTCTCTGTTTGATACTTCAGTCATTCCACTTGTTTGAGGATGATAAGCAGTTGCAATTCTATGCTTAATTCTGAATTTTTCCAGCAATGATTGAATTCTTATATTTCTGAAATGACTTCCCCCATCTGTGATAATTATCCTAGGCATTCCAAATCTTGTAAAAATCATTTTCTTTAAAAATTTCAAAACACTTTTGGAATCACAGTTCGGTAAAGCTACAGCTTCGATCCACTTTGAAACATAATCAATTGCTAATAAAATATAAATCTTTCTAGATGATGGTACGAAATGTCCCATAAAGTCTAAACCCCATACATCGAAAATTTCGATTTCTAATATAAAGTTTAGAGGCATTTCATCTTTTACGGATATATTTCTCATTCTTTGACATCGATCACAAGTTTTCACATAATATCCAACATCTTTAAATAATGTAGGCCAATAAAATCCGAATTTAAATTTTAAATGCAATTTTATCCACTCCAAAGTGACCTCCAAATTCGGAATCGTGACATTTTTTAATAATTACAAAAGTTTCTTCATAAAGTACACATCTTCGAATGACATAATCTCTTCCTAATTTAAATAAATGAGGATCTTCCCAAATATATGATTTACAATCATTCTTGAATTTCTTAATATATTTACTATTCATCCCATATGACAAAATATTGCTAACCAAGTAGTTAACTATATCTACATATCAAGGCATTTGTAATCCTTGAATGACATATAATTGCTCATCCGGAATTTCTCATTTATATTTTCTTCATAAATCTTCTCATTATTATTTTTGATTCTTGATAAATGATCAGCAATTTGGTTGTCGGTCCCTCTTCCGTTACAACTTCAAAATCAAATTCTTGTAAAAGTAAAACCCATTTGATCAATTTAGGTTTAGCATCCTTTTTAGATATTAAATACTTAATAGCAGAATGATCAGTATACACAATACATTTTGTTCCAAGAAGATATGGTCTAAATTTATCAAAGGCATATACTATTGCAAAAAGCTCTTTTTTAATAGTAGTGTAATTTACTTAAGTTTCATTAAGAGTTTTGCTAGCATAGTATATAACTTTGAAAATCTTCTCGTATTTTTGTCCTAAGATACATTTCAAATTGAATAATCACTTGCATCACACATTAATTCAAAAGGTTTATTCCAATCAAGTGCAACAATGACAGTGCAAGTGATTAACTTTTTTTCGGAATATTGAACGCATTCAGACAATTTTCATTAAATTCAAATTTAGCTTTTTTTCCAATAAATGGCAAAGAGGTTTAGCAATTTTAGAAAAATCTTTTATATATCTCCTATAAAATCCAGCATGACCCAGAAAACTTCTTACATTAGTAACAGTAGTAGGTAGTTGCAGTTCAACAATAATTTTCACTTTTGCTTAATCAACTTCCATCCCTATTTGTGAAACTTTATGTCCAAGTACAATGCCTTCTGTGATCATAAATTGACATCTTTCCCAGTTTAGAACTAAATTTGTTCCTTCACATCTCTTCAAAATTTTCGTTATATTTTCCAAGCAAGATTCAAAAGAAGTTCCAAAAACTAAAAAATCATCCATGAATACTTCAATTTCTTTATCAATCAAATCACAGAATATTGACATCATACATCTTTGAAAAGTTGCAGGTGCATTGCATAAACCAAAAGACATTCTTCTAAAGGCAAATGTTTCATAAGGACTAGTAAATGTTGTCTTTTCTTGATCCTCAGGAGCAACAGGTAATTGATGATAACCAGAATATCCATCCAGAAAATAGAAATATGAGTGTCCAACGAAGTTTATCCAACATTTGATCCAAGAAAGGTAAAAGAAAATAATCCTTTCTAGTGGTGTTGTTTAATTTTTGATAATCAATGCAAATTTGTCATCCAGTAACTTGCCTTGTAAGAATTAATTTGTTTTTTTCATTAACAATGACAGTTACTCCTCCTTTCTTCGAACAAAATGAACAAGACTTACCCATCAGGCATACGAAATAGGATAAATAATTCCAGCATCTAACCATTTCAAAATCTCTTTCTTAACAACCTCTTTCATAATTGGATTTAATCTTCTTTGAGGTTCAATAGTGGGTTTACCATTTTCTTCCATAAAAATCCTATGAATACAGATTGAAGGGCTTATTCCTTTTATATCTGCAATAGTCCAACCAAAAGCTTTCTTATAATTCTTCAGAACTCTAATTAATTTTTCTTCTTGATCTTTGCTTAATTCTGAAGATATAATTACAGGTAAAGTTAATGAATCTCTAAGAAATGCATACTTTAAATGTACAAGTAACATCTTTAATTCCACTTCAGGGGCTTTTTCAATTGAGGGTAATAATATATCATTTGTAGTTGTGTCTAAAATTTCCCAATTTTCATGAATATAATGAGCTTCTTCAGATGAATTTTCTTCATTTAATGACTCATCATATAACATAGATTCTTTATCTTTATCATCAAAAATGACCTTACATCTTTCTTAGTAATGTTTTTCAATCATATATTCAAAAAAATCCATCCTATAGCATTTTTCTTTTTCAGGATACCTCATTGATTTCAGAACATTGAATGTTATCTCTTGATCATTAACTCTCATCGTTAATTCTCCTTTTTGCACATCAATATAGCTCGACCGGTAGCTAGAGAAGGTCTTCCTAAAATGATAGGTATTTCTTTATCTTCTTCCATATCTAGAATAATGAAATCTACAGGGAAGATAAATTTATCTACCTTAACAAGAACATCCTCTATAACTCCTTTAGGATAAGTGATCGATCGATCAGCTAACTGAAGAGTTACAGTGGTAGGAGAAATCTCTCTAAATATAACCTTCGAAAGATTGAAAATGGCATGAGATT
>JAKZJZ010002296.1:0-18179 GCA_022702705.1 Papilionanthe hookeriana x Papilionanthe teres
GAAGAATTGATTTCTTTGACAAAAATTAACTTTTTGGTCAGAGATTGACTTATTTGGTCATTAATTGGTCATTTGGTCAAAAATTAACTATTTTGACCAAGATTGAATTTTTGGATAAAAGTTAACCCATTGGGTCAACGGGGAGGTCATTGGGTCAGAAATTGACCATTTTGACTAAAGTTGACTTTTCGGTCAAAAGTTGACATATTTGGCCTATGTGTTGGTAATTGGATCAAGAAGTTGACCATTTTTTCCAAAGTTGACTTTTTGGTCAAAAGATGACCTATTGGGTCAATGGGTTGGTCATTGGGTCAAAAATTGTCCATTTTGACCAAAGTTGACTTTTTGGTCAAAAGTTGACCTATTAGATCGATGGGTGGTCATTTGATCAAAAATTGACTATTTTGACCAAAATTGGCTTTTTGGTCAAAAGTTGACCTATTGGGTGAGTTTGTCATTGGATCAATGATTGACCATTTTGACTAAAGTTGACTATTTAGTCAGAGATTGACTTATTGGGTCAATAATTCAAAAATTTTTTATTTTGACCGAAATTGACTTTTTAGTCAAATGTTGACCTATTAGGCCAATGGTTTGGTCATTGGGTTAAGGATTGATCATTTTGACCAAAGTTGACTTTTGGTCTAAAGATGTCCTATTGGGTCAATTGGTTGGGCATTAGGTCAAAGATTAACCATCTTGACCAAAGATGACTTTTTGGATAAAGATTAGTTTATTGGGTCAAAAATTGGTCATTAGGTCAAAAATTGACTATTTTAATCAAAATTGACTTTTTGGTCAAAGTTGACATATTGGGTCAAGATGGTTAATCTTTGACCTAATGCTCAACCCATTGACCCAATAGGTCATCTTTTGACCAAAAAGTCAACTTTGGTCAAAATGGTCAATCCTTGACTCAATGACCAACCCATTGGCCTAATAGGTCAACATTTGACCAAAAAATCAATTTTGGTCAAAATAAATAATTTTTGAATTAATGACCCAATAAGTCAATCTTTGACAAAAAGGTTAACTTTGGTCAAAATGGTCAATCCTTGATCCAATGACAAACCCATTGACCTAATATGTCAACTTTTGATCAAAAAATCAATTTTGGTCAAAATAGACAATTTTTTAATTAATGACCAATTATTGACCCAATAAGTTAATCTCTAACTAAAAAAGTGAACTTTGGTCAAAATGTTCAATCTTTGACCCAATGATAAACTCATTGACCCAATACTTTTATTTATAATTTATTTAATTATTAAATATTTTTATAATTAAATTATATTTATAAATAATATACTATACTTAAAACATTTAAAATAAAAAAGTAATAGTATATAAATTTATATATTTATATACATACCATTTTGACTAAAGTCGACTTTTTGGTCAAAAGTTGACCTATTAGGTTAATGGGTGGTCATTAGGTAAAAAATTGACTATTTTGACAAAATTGACTTTTTGGTTAAAGGTCGTTCTATTAGGTCAATGTGTTTGTCATTGGGTGAAGGATCGATTATTTTGATAAAAATTAACTTTTTGGTCGAGAGATTGACTTATTTGGTCATTAAATGGACATTAGGTCAAAAATTGACTATTTTGACCAAGATTGAATTTTTGGTCAAAAGTTAACCCATTGGGTAAACGAGGAGGTCATTTGGTCAGAAATTGACCATTTTGACCAAAGTTGACTTTTTGGTCAAAAGTTGACATATTTGGCCAATGTGTTGGTAATTGGATCAAGAAGTTGACCGTTTTTACCAAAGATGACTTTTTCGGTCAAAAGATGACCTACTGGGTCAATGGGTAAAAAATTATCTATTTTGACCAAAGTTGACTTTTTGGTCAAAAGTTGACTTATTGGGTCAATCGGTGGTCATTTGGTTAAAAATTGACTATTTTGACCAAAATTTGCTTTTTGGTCAAAAGTTGACCTATTGGGTCTATGGGTTTGTCATTGGATCAAGGATTGACCATTTTGACTAAAGTTTACTATTTGGTCAGAGATTAACTTATTGGATCAATAATTGGTCATTAATTCAATTTTTTTTTTATTTTGACCTAAATTGACTTTCTGGTTAAATGTTTACCTATTAGGCCAATGGGTTGGTCATTGGGTCAAAGAATGATCATTTTGACCAAAGTTGACTATTGGTCAAAAGATGTCCTATTGGGTCAATGGGTTGGGCATTAGGTCAAAGATTAACCATCCTGACCAAAGTTGACTTTTTGGATCGAGTTTGGTTTACTGGGTAAAAAATTGGTCATTAGGTCAAAAATTGACTATTTTATTCAAAATTAACTTTCTGGTAAAATTTGACATATTGGGTCAATGGGTTGGTCATTGGGTTAAGGATTGACAATTTTGACCAAAGTTGTCTTTTGGTCAAAATTTGACTTATTTAGGTCAATGAGGCGGTCAGTAGATCAAAAATTAACAATTTTGAGCAAAATTGACCTTTTGGTCAAAAGTTGACTTATTAGATCGATAGGTTAGTCATTGGATCGAGGATTAACTATTTTGGCCAAAGTTGACTTTTAGTCAAAAGTTAACAAATTGGGTCATTGGGTTGATCATTGGATGAAGGATTGACGATTTTCATCAAAGTTGACATTTATGTCATTGTGTCAAAAATAGACCATTTTGACCCAATTTGACTTTTGGTCAAAAGTTGACCTTTTGGGTCAATGAGGTGGTCATTAGGTCAAAAATTGCCTATTTTAACCAAAATTGGCTTTTTTTGTTCAAAAGTTGACCTATTGGGTCAATAATTGCCAATTATGTAAAAATTTACTATTTTGACCAAAATTGACTTTTTGGGCAAAAGTCGATCTATTGGGTCGGTGGGTTGGTTATTGGGTCAAGGATTTACCATTTTGACCAAAGTTATCTTTTTGTTCAAAGGTTGACATGTTGGTTTTATAATTGGTCATTAGGTAAAAAAATATCAATTTTCACCAAAAAGTTGACTTTTTGGTCAAAATTTGACCAATCTGGCCAACGGGTTGGTCATTGGGTCAAAAATTAACCATTTTGACCAAATTTAACTTTTTGGTCAAAAGTTGACCTACTTTGTTAATGGGGGTCATTAGGTCAAAATTTGACTATTTTGACCAAAATTGACTTTTTGGTCAAAAGTTAACACATTGGGTCAATGGGTTGGTTATTGGGTTAAGGTTTGACCATTTTGACCAAAGTTGACTTTTTGGTTCAAAGTTGGCGAATTGGGTCTATGGGTTGGTGATTGGGTGAGAAATTGACCATTTTAAGTCTAAAGTTGACTTTTTGGTCGAAAGTTCACCTATTAGATCGATGGGTTTTTCATTGGGTCGAAGATTGACCATTTTGACTAAGGTTGACTTTTGGTCGAGAGAATCTGTTATCGGGTCAATTATTGGTCATTTGGTTAAAAATTGATTATTTTGACAAAAATTGAATTTTTGTCGAAAATTAACCGTAGATCGATAGAGTGGTCATTGGATCAGGAATTGACCATTTTGATCAAAGATGACTTTTTGTCAAAAGTTAAACCTACTGGGTCAACGGGTGGTCATTGGGTCAAAGACAGACTATTTTAACCAAAGTTGACTTTTTGGCCAGAGATTGACTTACTGGTTTAATAATTGGTCATTAGGTCAAAAATTAACTATTTTGACCAAAATTGATTTTTCGGTCAAACGTTGACTCTATCGAGTCAATGTGTTAATCGTTGGGTCAAAAATTGATCATTTTGACCAAAGTTGACTTTTTGGTCAAAAGTTGACCTATTGGGTCAATGAGTTGGTCATTGGGTCAAGGATTGATCATTTTGACCATAATTGACTTTTTGTTCAGATATTGACTTATTGGGTCTAAAATTGGTTATTAGGTCAAAAATTGATTATTTTGACCAAAATTAAATTTTTTGCCAAAAGTTTACCCATTGGGTCAACGGAGTGGTCATTGGGTCAGAGATTGACCATTTTGACCAAAGTTGACTTTTTGGTCAATAGTTGACCTATTTGGTCAATGAGTTGGTAATTGGGTCAAGATTTGACCATTTTGACCGAAGAAAACTTTTTGTCGAAATTTGATATATTGGGTCAACGGGTAGGTCTTTGGGTCAAAAATTAACCATGTTAACCAAAGTTGACTTTTTGGTCAAAAGTTGACTTATTGGGTTAATGGGTGGTCATTAGGTCAAAAATTGACTATTTTAACCAAAATTGACTTTTTTGTCAATGTGTTTGTCATTGGGTGAAGAATTGATTTCTTTGACAAAAATTAACTTTTTGGTCAGAGATTGACTTATTTGGTCATTAATTGGTCATTTGGTCAAAAATTAACTATTTTGACCAAGATTGAATTTTTGGATAAAAGTTAACCCATTGGATTAACGGGAGGTCATCGGAGTCGAAATCGACCATTTCGACTAAAGTTGACTTTTTGGTCAAAAGTTGACATATTTGGCCTATGTGTTGGTAATCGGATCAAGAAGTTGACCATTTTTACCAAAGATGACTTTTTTAGTCAAAAGATGATCTATCAGGTCAATGGGTCAAAAATTGTCCATTTCGACCAAAGTCGATTTTTGGTCAAAAGTCGACCTATTGAGGTCAATGGGTGGTCATTTGGTCAAAAATCAATTATTTCGACTAAAATCGGCTTTTTGGTCAAAAGTTGACCTATCGGGTGAGTTTGTCATCGGATCAATGATCGACCATTTTGATTAAAGTCGATTATTTAGTCAGAGATTGACTTATTGGGTCAATAATTCAAAAATTTTTTATTTTGACCGAAATTGACTTTTTAGTCAAATGTTGACCTATTAGGCCAATGGGTTGGTCATTGGGTTAAGGATTGATCATTTTGACCAAAGTTGACTTTTTGGTCTAAAGATGTCCTATTGGGTCAATTGGTTGGGCATTAGGTCAAAGATTAACCATCTTGACCAAAGATGACTTTTTGGATAAAGATTAGTTTATTGGGTCAAAAATTGGTCATTAGGTCAAAAATTGACTATTTTAATCAAAATTGACTTTTTGGTCAAAGTTGACATATTGGGTCGAGATGGTTAATCTTTGACCTGATGCTTAACCCATTGACTCAATAGAGTCATCTTTTGACCAAAAAGTCAACTTTGGTCAAAATGGTCGATCCTTTGACTCGATGACCAACCCATTGGCCTAATAGGTCAACATTTGACCAAAAAGTCAATTTTGGTCAAAATAAAAAATTTTGAATTAATGACCCTATAAGTCAATCTCTGACAAAAAGGTTAACTTTGGTCAAAATGGTCAATCCTTGATCCAATGACAAACCGATTGACCTAATATGTCGACTTTGACTCAAAAATCAATTTTGGTTAAAATGAATCGATTTTTTAGTTAATGACCAATTATTGACCTAATAAGTTAATCTCTAAATAAAAAGCCAGCTTTGGTCAAAATGTTCAATCTTTGACCCAATGATAAACTCATTGACCCAATACTTTTATTTATAATTTATTTAATTATTAAATATTTTTATAATTAAATTATATTTATAAATAATATACTATACTTAAAACATTTAAAATAAAAAAGTAATAGTATATAAATTTATATATTTATATACATACCATTTTGACCAAAGCTGACTTTTTGGTCAAAAGTTGACCTATTGGGTTAATGGGTGGTCATTAGGTAAAAAATTGACTATTTTGACAAAATTGACTTTTTGGTTAAAGGTTGTCCTATTAGGTCAATGTGTTTGTCATTGGGTGAAGGATTGATTATTTTGATAAAAATTAACTTTTTGGTGAGAGATTGACTTATTTGGTCATTAAATGGACATTAGGTCAAAAATTGACTATTTTGACCAAGATTGAATTTTTGGTCAAAAGTTAACCCATTGGGTAAACGGGGAGGTCATTTGGTCAGAAATTGACCATTTTGACCAAAGTTGACTTTTTGGTCAAAAGTTGACATATTTGGCCAATGTGTTGGTAATTGGATCAAGAAGTTGACCGTTTTTACCAAAGATGACTTTTTCGGTCAAAAGATGACCTATTGGGTCAATGGGTAAAAAATTATCTATTTTGACCAAAGTTGACTTTTTAGTCAAAAGTTGACTTATCGGGTCAATCGGTTGTCATTTGGTTAAAAATTGACTATTTTGACAAAAATTTGCTTTTTGGTCAAAAGTTGACCTATTGGGTCTATGAGTTTGTCATTGGATCAAGGATTGACCATTTTGACTAAAGTTTACTATTTGGTCAGAGATTAACTTATTGGATCAATAATTGGTCATTAATTCAAATTTTTTTTTATTTTGACCTAAATTGACTTTCTGGTTAAATGTTGACCTATTAGGCCAATGGGTTGGTCATTGGGTCAAGGATTGATCATTTTGACCAAAGTTGACTTTTGGTCAAAAGATGTCCTATTGGGTCAATGGGTTGGGCATTAGGTCAAAGATTAACCATCCTGACCAAAGTTGACTTTTTGGATCGAGATTGGTTTACTGGTAAAAAATTGGTCATTAGGTCGAAAATTGATTATTTTAATCAAAATTGACTTTCCGGTAAAATTTGACATATTGGGTCGATGGGTTGGTCATTGGATTAAGGATTGACGATTTTGACCAAAGTTGTCTTTGGTGAAATTTGACTTATTTAGGTCAATGAGGCGATCGATAGATCGAAAATTAACAATTTTGAGCAAAATCGACCTTTTGGTCAAAAGTTGACCTATTGGGTCAATAGGTTAGTCATTGGGTCGAGGATTAACTATTTTGGCCAAAGTTGACTTTTTAGTCAAAAATTAACAAATTGGGTCATTGGGTTGATCATTGGATGAAGGATTGACGATTTTCATCAAAGTTGACATTTATGTCATTGTGTCAAAAATAGACCATTTTGACCCATTCGACTTTTGGTCAAAAGTTGACCTTTGGGTCGATGAGGTGGTCATTAGGTCAAAAATTGCCATTTTTAACCAAAATTGGCTTTTTTGTTCAAAAGTTGACTTATTAGGTCGATAATTACTCAATTATGTAAAAAATTTACTATTTTGACCAAAATTGACTTTTTGAGCAAAAGTCGATCTATCAGATTCGAGTGGGTTAGTTATTGGATCAAGGATTTACCATTTTGACCGAAGTTATCTTTTTGTTCAAAGGTTGACATGTTGGTTTTATAATTGGTCGTTAGGTAAAAAATATCTATTTTCACTAAAAAGTTGACTTTTTGGTCGAAATCGACTAATCCGCCAACGGGTTGGTCATTGGGTCAAAAATTAACCATTTTGACCAAAGTTAACTTTTTGGTCAAAAGTTGACCTACTTTGTTAATGGGGGTCATTAGGTCAAAATTTGACTATTTTGACCAAAATTGACTTTTTGGTCAAAAGTTAACACATCGGGTCAATGAGTCGGTTATTAGGTTAAGGTTTGACCATTTTGACCAAAGTTGACTTTTTGGTCAAAAGTTAACTTATTAGGTCATGGGTTGGTCATTGGGTAGAAATTGACCATTTTAGACTAAAGTTGACTTTTTGGTCAAAAGTTCACCTATTAGGTCAATGGGTTTTTCATTGGGTCAAAGATTGACCATTTTGACTAAGGTTGACTTTTTGGTCAAAGATTGGTTTACTGGGTCAATTATTGGTCATTTGTTTAAAAATTGATTAATTTGACAAAAATTGAATTTTTTGTCAAAAATTAACCCATTGGGTCAATGGGGTGGTCATTGGATCAGGAATTGACCATTTTGATCAAAGATGACTTTTTGTCAAAAGTTAAACCTACTTAGGTCAATGGGTGGTCATCGGGTCAAAGATGATTATTTTAACCAAAGTCGACTTTTTGCCGGAGATTGACTTCATTGGTTTAATAATCGGTCATTAGGTCAAAAATTAACTATTTTGACCAAAATTGATTTTTTGGTCAAACGTTGACCTACTGGGTCAATGTGTTGTTCGTTGGGTAAAAAATTGATCATTTTAACCAAAGTTGACTTTTTAGTCAAAAGTTGACCTATTGGGTCAATGGGTTGGTCATTGGGTCAAGGATTGATCATTTTGACCATAGTTGACTTTTTGTTCAGATATTGACTTATTGGGTCTAAAATTGGTTATTAGGTCAAAAATTGATTATTTTGACCAAAATTAAATTTTTCGCCAAAAGTTTACCTATTAGGTCAACGGAGTGGTCATTAGATCGAGATTGACCATTTTGACCAAAGTTGACTTTTGGTCAATAGTTGACCTATTTGGTCAACGAGTTGGTAATGGGTCAAGATTCGACCATTTTGACCGAAGAAAACTTTTTGGTCAAAATTTGATATATTGGGTCAACGGGTAGGTCTTTGGGTCAAAAATTGACCATGTTAACCAAAGTTGACTTTTTGGTCAAAAGTTGACTTATTGGGTTAATGGGTGGTCATTAGGTCAAAAATTGACTATTTTGACCAAAATTAACTTTTTGGTCAAAAGTTTTCATATTGGGTCAATGTGTTTGTCAATGGGTGAAGGATTGATTTCTTTGAAAAAAATTAACTTTTTGGTCAGAGATTGACTTATTTGGTCATTAATTGGTCATTAGGTCAAAAAGTTGACTATTTTGACCAAGATTGAATTTTTGGACAAAAGTTAACCCATTGGGTCAACGGGGAGGTCATTGGGTCAGAAATTGACCATTTTGACCAATGTTGACTTTTTGGTCAAAAGTTGACATATTTGGCCTGTGTTGCTAATTGGATCAAGAAGTTGACCATTTTTACCAAAGATGACTTTTTTGGTCAAAAGATGACCTATTGGGTCAATGGGTTGGTCATTGGGTCAAAAATTATCCATTTTGACCAAAGTTGACTTTTTGGTCAAAAGTTGACCTATTGGCTCAATGGGTGGTCATTTGGTCAAAAATTGACTATTTTGACCAAAATTGGTTTTTTGGTCAAAAGTTGACTATTGGGTCTATGGGTATGTCATTGGATCAAGGATTGACCATTTTGACTAAAGTTCACTATTTGGTCAGAGATTGACTCATTGGGTCAATAATTGGTCATTAATTCAAAAAATTTTATTTTGACCGAAATTGACTTTTTGGTTAAATGTTTACCTATTAGGCCAATGGGTTGGTCATTGAATCAAGGATTGATCATTTTAACCAAAGTTGACTTTTTGGTCAAAAGATGTCCTATTGGGTCAATGGGTTGGGCATTAGGTCAAAGATTAATCATCTTGACCAAAGTTGACTTTCTGGATAGTGATTGGTTTTTTGGGTCAAAAATTGGTCATTAGGTCAAAAATTAACTATTTTAATCAGTTAACTTTTTGGTCAAAGTTGACATATTGGGTCATTGGGTTGTTCATTGGGTTAAGGATTGACAATTTTGACCAAAGTTGTCTTTTGTTCAAAATTTGACCTATTTATGTCAATGAGGAGGCCAGTAGATCAAAAATTGACAATTTTGAGCAAAATTAACTTTTTGGTCAAAAGTTGACCTATTGGGTCAATATGTTGGTCATTGGGTCAAGGATTAACTATATTGGCCAAAGTTGACTTTTTAGTTAAAAGTTAACAAATTGGGTCAATGGGTTGGTCATTAGATGAAAGATTGACCATTTTCACCAAAGTTGAATTGTAGGTCATTGTGTGAGAAATTAACCATTTTGACCCAATTTAACTTTTTGGTCGAAAGTTGACCTTTTGTGTCAATGAGGTGGTCATTAAGTCAAAAATTGTTAATTTTGACCAAAATTGACTTTTTTATTGAAAAGTTGACCTATTGGGTCAATAATTGGCAATTATGTAAAACATTTACTATTTTGACCAAAATTGACTTTTTGGACAAAAGTCGATCTATTGGGTCGATGGGTCAGGTTATCGGGTCAAGGATTTACCATTTCGACCAAATTTATTTTTTTGTTCAAAGGTCGACATGTTAGGTCAATGGGTTCGTTATCGGGTTAAGGATCGATAATTATGACCAAAGTTGACTTTTTGGTCAGAGGTTTACTAATTGGGTCAATAATTGGTCATTAGGTCAAAAATTGGCTATTTTGACCTAAAAAGTTAACTTTTAGGTCAAAATTTGACCAATTTAGTCAATGGGTTGATTATTGGGTCAAAAATTGACCATTTTAACCAAGGTTGACTTTTTGGTCAAAACTTGACCTATTTGGTCAATGGGTGGTCATTAGGTCAAAAATTGATTATTTTGACCAAAATTGACTTTTTAGTATAAATTTGACTTATTGGGCAATTGGTTTGTAATTGGGTCAATAATTGATCATTTTGTCCAAAGTTGACTTTTTGGTCAGAGATTGACTTATTGAGTCAATAATTGGTCATTAATTCAAAGAATTGACTATCTTGATCATTAGGTCAAAATTAATTATTTTGACCAAAATTAAATTTTTGGTCAAAAGTTGAGCCATTTCGTCAACAGGGAGGTCATTATGTCAGAAGTTGACCATTTTGACTAAAATTAACTTTTTTGGTCAAAAGTTGACATATTTTGGTCAAAAGTTGACTTATTGGTCAAAAGTTGACTTATCATTTGACCAAAATTGATTTTTTGGTCAAAAGTTGACTTATTGGGTCAATTGGTTGTCATTCAGTCAAAAATTGATTATTTTGACCAAAATTGACTATTTGGTCAAAAGTTGACCTATTGGGTCATTGGGTTTGTCATTGGGTTAATGATTGAATATTTTGACCAAAGATGATTTTTTGGTCAGAGATTAACTTATTGAGTGAATAATTGGTCATTAGATCTAAAATTAACTATTTTGACCAAAATTTACTTTTTTGTAAAAAACTGACCTTTTGGGTCAATGGGTTAGTCTTTGGGTCAATCAGGTGGTCATTTGGTCAGAAATTGACATATTTTGAGCAAAGATTACTTTTTGGTCAAAAGTTGATCTATTTTTACCAAAATTGAATTTTTGGTCAAAAGTTAACCTATTGGGTCAATGAGGTGGTTATTGGGTCAGATATTGACCATTTTGACCAAAGTTGACTTTTGGTCAAAAGTTGACCTATTTGGTCAATGAGTTGGTAATTTGTTCAAAAATTGACCATTATTATCAAAAATGACTTTTTGGTTAAAAGTAGACCTATTGGGTAAAATGGTTTGGTCATTGGGTTAAAAATAATTGGTCAATGAGTTGGTATATTTATGTGTATATATATATATATCATATTATTTTTTTAATTTAAATATTTTAAGTATATTACTTATAAATAAAATTTAATTATAAAAATATTTAATAATTAAATAAATTATAATTAAATATATATATAGGTATATATATATATTTAAATTTATTTAATTTAATTTTTTTATTTTAACTATTTTAAGTATGGTATATTATTTATAAATATAATTGAATTATAAAAATATTTAATAGTTAAAAAAATTATAAATAAATAAATATATATGTGTATATATAAATGTGTGTGTGTGTGTGTGTGTGTGTATATATATATATATATATATATATATATATAATTATTTTTTAATTTTAAGAAATTCA
Source organism: Papilionanthe hookeriana x Papilionanthe teres (assembly GCA_022702705.1). Taxonomy (NCBI): domain Eukaryota; kingdom Viridiplantae; phylum Streptophyta; class Magnoliopsida; order Asparagales; family Orchidaceae; genus Papilionanthe; species Papilionanthe hookeriana x Papilionanthe teres. The sequence goes on from JAKZJZ010002296.1 coordinate 11,512, forward strand.
AGTATAATATATTATTTATAAATATAATTTAATTACAAAAATATTTAAGAGTTAAAAAATTATTAATAAATAAATAATATAATATTATTTATAAACCCCGTTGACCCAATGGGTAAACTTTTGACAAAAAATTAATTTTGATCAAAATAATCAATTTTTGGTCAAATGGCCAATTTTAGACCCAATAAGTCAATATCTGACCAAAAAGTCAACTATGGTTAAAATGATCAATCTTTGACCCAATGACCAACCCATTAACCCAATAGGTAAACTTTTGACCACAAAGTCAATTTGGTCAAATTGATCAATTTTTTACCCAACGACCAACACATTGACCCAGTAGGTCAATGTTTGACCAAAAAATCAATTTTGGACAAAATAGCCAATTTTGACCTAATGACAAATTATTAACCCAGTAAGCCAATCTCTGACCAAAAAGTCAACTTTGGTCAAAATGGTCTATCCTTGACACAATGGCCAACCCATTGACTCAGTAGGTCAACTTTTGATAAAAAGTCATCTTTGGTCAAAATGGACAATTCCTGATCCAATGACCACCCCATTGACCCAATGGGTTAAGTTTTAACAAAAAATTCAATTTTGGTCAAAATAGTCAAATTTTGACCAAATGACCAATAATTGACCCAGTAAGTCAATCTCTGACCAAAAAGTGAACTTTGATCAAAATGGTCAATCTTTGACCCAATGACGAACCGTTGACCCAATAAGTGAACTTTTGACCAAAAAGTCAAGTTTAGTTAAAATAGTCAATTTCTAACCAAATGACCAATCCATTGACCCAATAGGTTAACTTTTGACCAAAAAGTCAACTTTGATCAAAATGGTTATACCTTGACCCAATAACCAACCCATTGACCCAATATGTCAACTTTCGACCAAAAAGTCAATTTTGGTCAAAATAATCAAATTTGACCTAATGACCACCCATTAACCAAATAGGTCAACTTTTGACCAAAAGTCAACTTTGGTCAAAATGGTCAATTTTTGACCCAACGACCAACTCCGTTGCCAAATTGGTCAAATTTCGACCAAAAGTCATTTTTTCGGTCAAAATAGATAATTTTGACCTAATGACCAATTATTAACCCAATAAGTAAATCTTCGACTAAAAAGTCAACTTTAGTCATAATTGTCAATCCTTCGACCCAAGAACCAACCCACTAACCTAATCAGATCGACTTTCGACTAAAAAGTCAATTTTAGTCAAAATAGTAAATTTTGAAAAAATAACCAATTATTGACCCATTAGGTCAACTTTTGAAAAAAAAGTCAATTTTCGACCTAATGACCACCGCATTGACCCAAAATGTCAATTTTGACCAAAAGTCAAATTTGGTCAAAATGGTCAATTTCTGACACAACGACCTAAATGTCAACTTTGGTGAAAATGTTCAATCCTTCATCCAATGACCAACCAATTAACTCAATTTGTTAACTTTTTACTAAAAAGTTAACTTTGGCCAAAATGGTTAAACCTTGACCCAATGACCAACCTATTGACCCAATAGGTCAACTTTTGACCAAAAAGTCAATTTTGCTCAAAATTGTCAATTTTTGACCTACTGACCGCCTCATTGACCTAAATAGGTTAAATTTTGACCAAAACACAACTTTGGTCAAAGTAGTCAATCCTTAACCCAATGACCAACTCATTCACCCAATAGGTCAACTTTTGATTAAACAGTCAATTTTGATTAAAATAGTCAATTTTTGACTTAATGACCAATTTTTTACCCAGTAAACCAATCTTCGACCAAAAAGTCAACTTTGGTCAAGATGGTTAATCTTTGACCTAATGCTCAACCCATTGACCCAAAAGGTCATCTTTTGACCAAAAAGTCAACTTTGGTCAAAATGGTCAATCCTCGACCCAATGACCAACCCATCGGCCTAATAGGTCAACATTTGACCAAAAAGTCAATTTTGGTCAAAATAAATAATTTTTGAATTAATGACCCAATAAGTCAATCTCTGACCAAAAAGTTAACTTTAGTCAAGATGGTCAATCCTTGAACCAATGACAAACCCATTGACCCAATAGGTCACCTTTTGACCAAAAAGCCAATTTTGGTCAAAATAGTCAATTTTTTAAATAATGATCAATTATTAACCCAATAAGCTAATCTCTATCCAAAAAGTGAACTTTGGTCAAAATGGTCAATCCTTGACCCAATGATAAACCGAGTGACCCAATATTTTTATTTATAATTTATTTAATCATTAAATATTTTTATAATTAAATTATATTTATAAATAATATATTATACTTAATACATTTAAAAAAATATTATATATATATATGTATGTATATATTTATTTATTTATTTATTTATTTATTTATACATATATTTATATTTTATTTATAATTTATTTAACTATTAAATATTTTAATATTTAAATTATATTCATAAATAATATATTATACCTAAAATATTTAAAATAAAAAATAATATTATATAAATTTATATATATATGTATATACCATTTTGACCAAAGTTTGGCCAAATATGTCAACTTTTGACCAAAAATTCAACTTTGGTCAAAATGGTCAATTTCTAACCTAATGGGTTAACTTTTGACCAAAAATTCATCTTGGTCAAAATAGTCAATTTTTGACCTAATGACCAATTAATGACCAAATAAGTCAATCTCTGACAAAAAAGTTAATTTTTGTTAAAATAATCAATCCTTCACCCAATGATAAACACATTGACCCAACATGACAACTTTTGACCAAAAAGTCAATCATGACATTATTTGTTCATCTGGCAAGTCGTCATTGAGAGGAGATTCTGCCGGCAGAGGGTGTGCTGCGAGGAAATCTGCTAAGACTTGTCCTTTACGGCACGAAGAGGCACAAAAGTTATATCGAATTGTAATAATATCATCGACCATCCGGCAAGTCCGCAGTAAAGCGTTGGACGGGTCATCAAGTATTGCAATGGATTAAATTTCGAGATCAGGTTGACCTTATGAGAAAGCATGTAGTGCTCGAGCTTTCGAGCGGCGAAGATCGAGGCCAAACAGATGCTTTTCAATTGTGGGATACCTTATTTCCGTCGAAAGTAAACGACGGCTTAGGTAGTAAAGAGCATTTTCTTTACCCTCATCATCGACTTCGACTAACGAGGCTCCGAGAGAGTCGTCTAAAGCCGCGGTATAAAGTATCGACGGTCTACCCGAGACTGGGCTGCTAAGACGGGAGGTGTCATTAAATATTGTTTAATGTCCTCGAAGGCCTTCGGCATTTCTCTTCCCAAATAAATTTGGCGTCCTTTTTAACTAGTGCTCGAGAAAGGCCGACACCTACTCGACAAGTTTGAGATAAAGCGTCGAAGATATGCCAACTTCCCTTGAAAAGATCGTAGTTGCTTTAAGGTTTTGGGAGGCGGCATTTCTAAGATAGCTTTAATCTTTCCGGGTCGATTTCAATTCCACGATGTCGGACAACGAATCCTAAGAATTTCCCGGAGGTGATGCCGAAGGCGCATTTTAAGGGATTCATCTTAAGGTTAAATTGTCTTAATCGTTCGAAAACAATTCTCAAATCATACAGGTGGTTGTCCTTTACTTTGTTTTTGATGACCACATCGTCCACGTAGCATTCGACTTGATTGTGGATGAAATCATCAAAAATTCTTATCATCGCTCTCCGGCATGTTGCTCCTACGTTCTTCGATCCGAATGGCATCACCGTGTAAGCAATATACTCCGATCGGCGTTCGAATGTTGTAAGCTTTTCATCTTCTGGAGTCATTTTTATCTGGTTGTATCCTGAAGATCCATCCATGAATGAGAATATTTCATGTGTCGAAGCGATGTCGATCATTAGTTCTGGGATCGGTAAAGGGAATTCATCCTTTGGACATGCCTTGTTTAAATCTCTCGAAATCCACACAAATTCGATCCGACCATTCTTCTTTCGACCGGCACCACATTGGCTAACCAAGTCGGGTATTGCTCTTCACGGACAAATTTAGCGTCTATTAGCTTTTTAACTTCAGCTATGACTTGTTGTTCGATTTCTAAACACATTCTTCTGGGACCTTGCCTGACTGGGACAGAAGTTGGATCCACTCCTAGCTTATGGACTGCGACCTCTGGAGCTAATCCTGGCATCTCGTCATAGTTCCAAGCAAAACAGTCTTTAAATTCCATTAATAACTTGATTATTTCTTCGAGTCTTCTTTATTGAGTAAGGAGCTAACAAAGGTAGGTCTAGGCTCTTCGCTAGTACCTAAGTTAACTTTCGTTAACTCATCTATTGTAGATTTAATTTCTTCTTCAAATTCTGGTGGAGCGACTCCAATTTGTAAATCTTTAAGTTCTTCTGTAGCTTCCATGCAGTTTTCATTAGACTCGCAAGTGACAACCAAGCAAAATTCAATATCGTCAACTGATCCTACTGTGCCGAATTCGAGACCATGCTTTGAATTAGGTGGACGACCGGAGTTATTCCATAATTTTTCAAAATGTTGTGATTGACCTTTTGTCCATTGTCGAGGTAAGAAACCACGCTGAATTAAATTTTGAACACAGGGAGAGTACCACTCAAAAAGCAATTCCATTAATTCTGATGAAGTGACATCTTCAAATTGTACATTATTTTCAGTTTTGGAGGAAGGAGCACCACGGTAGAATTTGATTGGCTTTGTGTCGCCGCTACGTACCTCTTTGACCACCATACCCTCGATCTTATTAGAATGAATCGGGGTCAGGGTCATAGTATGTACATAGTGGTTAATCTTCTCGTACATCGATTTGTATTCTTCATTCTTCTCATCTTCGAGAGAGATCTTGAATTGCTGCTTCTTCCGACTTATTGTCGCTGCTTCTTGTTTGATCTCTTTTTCTTCTTCGAACTATCTTCCCAATCAACATTGATGGTCGGTTTCCTCCGTCCAACTGTCCTAACGTCTCTGCCACGACGTCGTCCCCGGCCTCGACCTCGGATGCGAGTTGTGGAGAAACCTTCACCATCTCGCCGTAAGGGAGTGGTGAGTGACTGTTGGACTAGAACTTCAGGTTCTTCGTCATCCTAAATTCCCTTTGCTTCATTTGTTATGGTATCTCTGGAGAAGATTGTTTTCTTCGGAGGTGCATAATAAGCTGCATCTTCATGGATTCCAATCTCATGTACGGAGAATGGTTGTAAGTCACCTTTGATGCACTGTTCCCCTCCATCGTAGTATTTGATGCACTGATGTAGAGATGATGGTACAATTTGGTTTTCATGTATCCATGGTCGGCCCAGTAGAGCGTTGAACGACGTTTCTGAATCAATTATGTGAAATTTCGTGGTTGTCTTTGCCAAGTCACCGGTCTTCATTAGCAGCATTATTGATCTGAGGGCTCTTTCTCCTTTCTGGTTGAATCCTCTTAATAATATTTTGTCTGCTTCGAGCTCACGAGCATCAATTTCCAAATATGCTAGCGTTCGAAGACTCATTATAGTAATTGATGCTCCTGGATCCACCAATACTCTGGAGAGTGTAAATTTCCCGATTGTAACTGAAATGTACAACGGTCGGTTGTGATCTGATGTCCCAAGTAGTAGGTCATTGTCCGTGAAGGTGACACCTCGCTGTTCCTTTAACGAGCAAAACTCATCTAAGGAATCTCCGACCATTTGAGCTAAGCAAATTTCCGGATCAAGTAAGGCCTCGATCGAGCTTCTCTCATCTCCTTTGATAAGATGAGAGTGTCGTAGATGCTCAGTTTGGCTGGTAGTTTCCTAAGATGGGCTAGCACGTTGTAGTCCACTTTGTTTTCATGTATCTCGATTTCTTCTCGAATGGGTACTTCTTCTCGTCGGGGTTGGTTCTTCTCGAACAACCACACGTTTTCCTTTATCCTTTGGACCCATTTTCGGAGGTAGAACTCTTCCACTTCTTAAGTTGACTTCGTAATTTCTTCCGACTCTAGTATTGAGTTTCTCGGTGTTTCCTCTCCGAATCGGAATGACAGGTTCTTCTGGATTAGCTTCGGAGTCTGAAGGTTCTGACTCTATTGTGACTGGAGCGCCTCGAAACTCGCAAATAGATTCGTTGCTTGTTGAACTCTCGAAGCCTCCTTGATGGATGTCTTCTTCGTCATTGTGATCGTCGAGATTGTGTATGATTTGAGAATTGTCATTTGTATCAAAATCAATGTCCAGATTATCGCTAGTTACGTAATCGTTAGAATCAGTCAAAACGTAGCCAACGCCATAACCATTATCATTATAAGATCCCACCGGAGTGAGCGAGATAATCATACAAAGTCGGAGGTTCGAGGGATCTCTCCCCCGAATCCGAAACAACTATCCTAGGATAAGCGGCCCCTAGTCTAGCCTTAGAGCTCGGGTCTTCTCTTCTTCGTCGACTTTCTTCTTCTTTTCAATTGTCTCTTGTTGAGGTGGTTCTTCTATCGCAAGTGATATTGTCGACTTAACAGGTTTCGTATTCTGAATTGAGGCTCGCACCGAAGCCATTTGGATGTGATCCAAAATCTTCTTCGAAGACTTTGTCCAAGCAGTAGTCCATCCATCGTCAGTCGCATAGGGATCTATCGGAACAATGAGATCAGTCGAGACAACATTGACGAAACCTCCTTTCTGGGGTTCCTTCATGTATTCCTTCGGGATCGTTATATTCCCTTTCCGAAGA
>JAKZJZ010002297.1:0-18145 GCA_022702705.1 Papilionanthe hookeriana x Papilionanthe teres
GCCACCCACCTAATATCCGACCCAAACACTGATTGCTGGTCTAGCGGCCTACTCCCCTATAAAAGAAATGAGAAGGATGAAGATTCCCAATGCGAGCAATCTGCTATTGTCCCTGCAGTAAAATGCAGCCATGTTTTGAGGCATGTTGCTTTACTTTACACGCAGAAGTTATATTCGAAGTTTGAGTCAGAGTTTCTTTATGTTTTGGGTGGACTAGCTTTGGAGGGATTTGCCAACAATGATTCGTAATTTCACATAAGAACTTTCGATAATAGAGACACGTACAAATACCGGATCGTGAAATTAGATGTAGCCAATTTGATATCTCGCAATATGTAAAAATTGAAATGATGGGTTTACTATGCGCTCACGCTCTAATGGTTCTTCGACGATGAAAACGTGTACAAAATTTCGAAAAACACATATTACTTCGGTGGTGTACACATGCAAAAAGGACATATACAACAGCTTGGAATATCAACATCTTAAAGCGGTCTCAAATGTTGCCAATCGTCTCAAGTGGTCTTATATATCGCACACATGTTCATAAATTAAGCATACTCGTATAAGTACAAGAACACAAGGCCATGAAGTTGCTCGAGAAGTTTGTGCTAGATACACTAAAAAAACTAACACTTAACGCCGATGAAATATTACATGGGAGAGAACCCCAACAAAAGTGCAAAACAAACTAAGAAGAAGACCCGTGTAAAGAGAATAACCCGAATGACCCAAGAAAGATGCGTCCTAAAGGGATATCTAATTCAAGATTAAAAGGATATCGGGAAAAAATAAGAAAAGAAAAAGTAAGTTTAGTTTGCTGAAATATTTTTTATTTCTAACACTTATAATATCTCTTTCATAAAGTGTCAAATTTTTTGTAGGAACGGATAAAGATGCCGGTCCAAGTGATGCTACAGTTTTCCAAAGTGAGGCAAACTGCTTCGGAACGTTGGATCACTTAAGTCAGGTAAATTATAATGTGGATGAGACTATTTATTTACTGTTCAATTCCAGGCCGTTTTCAATTTTTTTATTCAAATTACTCTGTGAACTCGCCTACATCACAATGTATGCAGACATATACAAAGCATGCTTAATGAATCCTGGACGATGATATCTAGTTTGTTAAAGACTTGTTCTACTGATGTTAATGAACATATATGATAATTTGTTTAAACATAGTTTTTGATATTATTGAATGACAGAAACATTCGTTATCGTTGATTTATTCAGTTACTATTTTTGTCTCATTGTTATTTTACTCTATAAGTTGTGTTTTTTTATCCCCAATATGTTGCACTGTATTAATCACAGATAATACACTTGGAAATTGACTGTAATATTTCTTAAATACAACCGAGCATGAGACTGAGTGAAATTAATGCGGTTGTATCAGAATATTCCTTGTCTTATTCCTGAACAAAGCATGAGCATGAGTGGAATTAATGCGGTTGTATTAATATATTCCGCGTTTTACTCCCACTCGTCGGCACTACATTGAATACAACCACAATACAACAGCGATATAATCGTAATACAACAGAGTTAAATCGTAGATGGATGTATCATAGATCTCCGACATGATTGTTGAAATATCACGGCATTTTTTAAGTCAGTATTGAGTAAACGGTTAGTTAAGAAACGATTCAAAATATTCATTTTTGTTTTCTAATCAAAAAAATTACAAACTTATGTAATACTTAAAAGATAATATTTACGAAAATATTATTTACAAAAAATCGCATAATTATCAAAATTTGATTATTACTAATCGCGTAATTTTAATATCGTATAATACACTCCAAAAACGATGTGAATATTATTTAGTATACAACCACGCTCGAGCATGATCGGAGGTTATGCGGTTGTATCGGAATATTCCTTGTTTTATTCTTCGAACAACGCCGGCTGTATTGGAATATTTCGCGTTTTACTCCCACTCGTCGGCATTACACATCGAATACGACCACAATACAATCGAGCGATATAATCGTAATACAACAGAAGTTAAATCTTAGATGTATCATAGATCTCCAGATAGCATTGTTGAAATATCGTAGTATTTTTGAGTCAGTATTCACTGGACTGGCTTCGAAGAAATGATCCAAAATATTCATTTTTGTTTTGTTAATGAAAAAAATTATGTACTTACGTAATACTTAAAAGCTTTATATTTACGAAAATATTATTTACAAAAAATTGTATAATTACTAAAATTTTAATATTACTAATCGCGTAATTTTAATACCGTATAATACACTCCATAAAACGACGGAATATTACTTAGATACAACCACGCTCGAGCATGATTGGAGGTTATGCCGTTGTATTGGAATATTCCTTGTTTTATTCCCGAACAACGCCGGTTGTATTGGAATATTTCGCGTTTTACTCCCACTCGTCCGCACTACACTGAATACGACCACAATACAACGGCGATATAATCACAATACAACAGAGTTAAATCTTAGATGTATCATAGATCTCCAGTTGCATTGTTGAAATATCGTGGTATTTTTTGAGTTAGTATTCGTTGGACGGCTTTCGAAGAAATGATCCAAAATATTCATTTTTGTTTTGTTATCGAAAAAAATTACAAGCTTACGTAATACTTAAAAGTTTATATTTACGAAAATATTATTTACAAAAATTGCATAATTGCTAAAATTTTAATATTACTAATTACATAATTTTAATACCAGTATAATACACTCCAAAACGATGGAATATTACTTAGATACAACCACGCTCGGCATGATTGGAGGTTATGCGGTTGTATTGGAATATTCCTTGTTTTATTCCTGAACAACGCCGGTTGTATTGAAATATTCCGAGTTTTACTCCTACTCGTCGGCACTACACTGAATACGGCCACAACACAACGGCGATATAATCGTAATACAACAGAGTTAAATCTTAGATAGATGTATCATAGATCTCGAGTTGTATTGTTGAAATATCGTGGTATTTTCGAGTTGTATTCAGCAAACGGTTTCAAGAATACAATCCAAAATATTCATTTTTGTTTTGTTATCGAAAAATTACAAGTCTTACGTAATACTTAAAAGTTTATATTTACGAAAATATTATTTACAAAAATCGCATAATTACCAAAATTTTAATATTACTAATCGTATAATTTTAATACCGTATAATACACTCCAAAAAACGACGGGAATATTACTTAGATACAACCACGCTCGGCATGATCGGGGTTATGCCGTTGTATCGAATATTCCTCGTTTTATTCTCGAACAACGCCGGCCGTATCGGAATATTCCGCGTTTTACTCCCACTCGTCTACACTACATCGAATACGACCACAATACAACGAGCGATATAATCGTAATACAACGTAGTTAAATTTTAGATGTATCATAGATCTCCAACAGATTGCTGAAATATCGTGGTATTTTTCGAAGTCAGATTCGCACTGTGACTTGCCAAGAAATAATCTCAAAATATTCATTTTTGTTTTGTTATTGAAAAAATTACAAGCCTTATGTAATACTTAAAAGTTTATATTTACGAAAATATTATTTACAAAAAATCGCATAATTTCCAAAATTTTAATATTACTAATCGCGTAATTTTAATACTCGTATAATACACTCAAAAATCGATGTGAATATTACTTAGATACAACCACGCCTGGCATGATCGGAGGTTATGTGGTTGTATTGGAATATTCCTTGTTTTATTTCTGAACAACGCCGGTTGTATTGGAATATTCCGCGTTTTACTCCCACTCGTCGGCACTACACTGAATACGACCACAATACAACATCGATATAATCGTAATACAATAGAGTTAAATCTTAGATAGATGTTTCATAGATCTCCAGTTGCATTGTTGAAATATCGTGATATTTTTTTAGTTGTATTCAGTAAACGGTTTCGAAGAAACTGTCCAAAATATTCATTTTTGTTTTGTTATTGAAAAAAATTACAAGCTTATGTAATACTTAAAAATTTATATTTACGAAAATATTATTTACAAAAAATTGCATAATTACCAAAATTTTAATATTACTAATCGCGTAATTTTAATACCATATAATACAACCAAAAATGATGGGAATATTACTTAGATACAACCACGCTCGCAGATGATTGAGGTATATGCTGTTAGTATCAAATATTCCTTGTTTTATTCCTGAACAACGCCGGTTGTATTGGAATATTCAGCGTTTTATTCCTGAACAACTTAAAAGTTTATATTTACGCCTGTTGTATTGGAATACTCCAAAAAATCTTCGGCACTACACTGAATACGACCATAATACAACGTTGATATAAAGAAAATACAACAGAGTTAAATCGTTAATGGATGTATCATAGTTCTACAACTAGATTATGGAAATATCATTATATTTTTTTAGTTGTATTCGCTTGACTGGCTTCTAAGAAATAAATTCAACTTATTCAAATCTAGTTTTGTTATTGAAAAAAATTTATATTTACGAAAGTCCAACAGATTAAGTGTGTTTGAATATGAAAGCGTAATATTTCCCAATACTACCGCGCTGGTTGTATTGAAATATTCCTCGTTTTATTCCAACAACTGGGCGACACTTCACTAAATACGAAGTAAAAACAACGACGATATTGTTTAAATACAACGAAGTTAAATCGTAAAGATAGATGTATCGATATCTCCATTAGTATCACGATTATATCAGTGGTATTTTTCGAGTTGTTTCTAGTGCACTAATACTACCGCACTGGTCAGTATTTGAATATTCCGCTTCTTATTCCAACAACTGGGCGACACTTCACTCAATACGACCACAAAACAACAGAGATATTGTTTAAATACAACATAGTCAATCGTAAAGATGGATGTATTAGAGATCTTCAGTTGTATTTTGGATGTATTCTGGTATTTTCTGAGTTGTATTTTGTGCACTATTAACGATTCCACTAATTCAGCTTTTATTTTGCTTATATTTTTGTATAATAAAAATATTTGATTTTCATATAAACTGTAGTATAACATTTTCTGCTGACAAAACAAAGTACAATAAACACTCTTAATGCATTTCCTGATTTGGTTGTTAAACCTTACTAGAGTGATTTGGAATAAACTACAATAAATACTGTAAAAAATCATCCAATAAACTGCAAATCCTCATCAAGCCACAATAAAGTCTGATATAATTCCAGCAAAACAACCAGCATAAATAGTATCATTTTAACTACAACAAAATATTAAGGCAATAATCCAATTTCAGTCACTGTCATAATCTTTTCAATTGTATTTAATTACATATGAAACCACCTGCGCAGGTCATATGCGAATCGAGCGTAGTAATCCGGCATTTCAACTGCAATCTCGCTCTAACCTCCGCCGCAGGGTAGCCCGTGTCGGCTCTTCAATATACTTGCAGACAAACATGTCACAATACATGTTATTCGTCCGTCTCTGAATACTCGACGTTAGCCGCGATCTCATGCCGTGGGTTTTCTATTCATGAAGCATTCTCTGGTTAAGGTTGTAAACAGTTTGATCTACAAAGTGCAATATAACAGTTACTATTAAATCTACACAAGTGAAGGAAATTAAATTATTGTCCATCATATACTCATGTCGGCGAATTTTTAATTTAATTAAAATAAGTAATTTGAAAAGTAGTATTTGATTTTGAAAATAATTTTAAATTTGAAGGTTTTAAGATATGAGATTAAACCGATCTCACATCCCAAATAAGCTTATATAAACGAGCACCGCACCACAAACCGTGTACCTATCCCTAAGGATAGACACACCGTCACTGGTGGGGCTCGATTAAATAAACTAGAAGATTAGTGACATCCGTTTAGTCCGCGAACCAATTTTATAAGCCGACAAGTTTCCCCCGCTTAATATGAAAACATTAAACAGGTTTATATTACCCTGGTTCTTTAAAATTCTCTATAAGGGCAAGCCCCTATAGTTAATTACATCTTAAGTGACTGGAATCACCTAAGAAAACTCTCGATAATAATCAATGATTCTCGCTCTCAAGAATTTCAAAGTTTAAGGTTTTCAAAGATTGAATTTTGGAATTTCAATGTGGAATGGATCAAATTTTTGGAACATTTTGTTTTGTGAATCCAAAGGAAGAAAGGTAGAGAAATCACCGATTCGAAGTGAACTTCGATAATTTCCCGACTATCCTATCGTTTCGCTTCGAATTTAGAAAGTCCTAATGTTTATTTAGTATTTCAATCTCGTCAATTTTAATTAATTAGTGGCTTATATTTGTATGATAAAATCAAACAAATAAGCTTAGAAAATGTGAGGGTTTATGTCGTATCGACGACTACCCTGAATCTCTAAGACCTATTAGGCTTAATTCGCAATGCAAATGCCTAACGAAGAGTCGAGGATTTATGTCGCACTAGGCAAGCTACCTCGAAATCCTATGGCTTTGTTGTTTTAATTCTAAGAAGAGTTTTGCTGAAGTAGATCCGAGTTTTCACTGATGACGATGACCGTGTCTGCCCACCATGCTCCAAGCTCCTTGTCGTTGCAGAGGTTTAGTTTTAGAAATCATAAATCAGTGATGAGAAGAGTGTTTTGGTTTGAGAGGTCTTAATTTCCAAGTGTTTCTGTATTTCGATTAAAACAAATCTTAAAGTCGATTATAACGACACCGGCTAAGATCCCACTGTCCCATCCTTCCGCATCATTATTTTTATCGGATTCACTTAGCCCGTATGAATTCATAAACTCAACCGAATGAGTTCCACACTTTCATTTAGATCGCTGAAATCCCGTTAAGAACACGTAGGTTACATCATCCGAGGTATTCCCGATCATCCAACGAGACGTTTTAATTTAGTTCGCAATTGTATTTTCGTGTTCGTTTCGTGATTAAATTTTGAGTTGTTTTATCTTTTCGAAATGTCATGCGTGAATTTTATCTCGCAATGACTTTTAACTTAGCTTTGGTTTCAGCTTGTGGTCTATCCTAAAGGTGTGGTTTTCATGCAATGCATTGTTTTATCATGCAAGAAAATTAAAATGCATTTCGCAATAAAGTAAATTGCAAGAAAGTAAATCGCAATAAAATAAAAGCGTACCCTGAGGGTCTTCCCGTCATCCCAAGCCGCACTTAAAACACAATTATAATATTTAAGCAAGTTCCTAGTAAAGCTAAGGGAAAGGTTATGGTTTTCTACCAAATTCCTAATCCTATACCTAGTCATCTTCTATGACGTCTAGAGTTCTTTGGTTTTGGTTTAATGACGATTTTCTTCATCAAAGAATAATCAAACTCAATCGTTCTTATAAATATCCTATCATATCGATGAAGTGCTTAAGAAGGATCTTAAACATCTTTTCAATATTTCTGTGATTGTTTTAAGTCCAAATGAATTTAATTATATAGATGAATCGATCATCCGAGGTTTTCAAGCTCTCGTTAACTTGCTTCGGTGAACTAGTGACATTCGAATATCCTATGAGCGAGATAACATTTCACTCGATGTTCTATTTGTGAGTTATAATAATCAAAGCTTTCAAGCGGTAAATTAAGTATTCAAGTGATTTGATTTAATTTAAAGGGTTTAAATTTGAATAGATGTTCAAGTTGTTTTATATTTAGTTTAATTTAATTTAATTTGATTTGATGTTTAATTAATTTGATTTAATTTAATTTAATTTAATTATTTAATTTAATTTAATTTAATTTAATTTAATTTAATTATTTAATTTAATTTAATTATTTAATTTAATTTAATTTAATTATTTAATTTAATTTAATTTAATTATTTAATTTAATTTAATTTAATTATTTAATTTAATTTAATTTAATTGTTTAATTTAATTTAATTTAATTTTAATTAATTTAATTTAATTGTTTAATTTAATTTAATTTAATTATTTAATTTAATTTAATTTTAATTAATTTAATTTAATTGTTTAATTTAATTTAATTTAATTATTAAATTTAATTTAATTTAATTTTTAAATTTAATCTTAATTTAATTTATCTTTAATTTACTTTATTTTTAATTTTAATTGAAATTAAGTCTTTTAATATTTTAAATTTGAGTTATCATTTTAATTAAAAATTGAGTATTAGTTGATATAATTAATTTAGGGATTTTTTAAATTAAAGAATAAATCTCTTCCTAATAAAGATCCCTTATTTTAATAATTCCAATTTTATTATTCTTCCAAATTTAATCTATTATTTAATTAAAGTTTAATCATTTTAAAATTATTTAATGGGTTTCTACCCTTTAATTATTTAAATTTCAATCATCCAAATCAGATTAGGATCAAATATTTTACTTGTTGATTTTTTATTAAACCTAAAGTTTTAATTAAGGATTAAAGATTTTAATTACCATTTTACCCTTTAAGCTTAATAATTTCATAACTCACTAAATTGAACTCAAATGAACTTGAAATTTTTATGTGACTTTACTCATATGTCAATAAAGACATGAGAGGAGAAAATGTGATTTTTCTGTATTTAATTTATTTATATAATTATTTTTGGTGGAAAATAGAGATTTTCAAGGAAAATTTGATAACATGACCAAGGGAAAAGTTTCTGTCCTTAAGAAAATTAGGGGACATTCCTAATGACCAGAGAAGCACTTGGACCAATTTTGGTGATTTTTTGAATTATATTATTTTTATTATAATTATTTTGAGTTTTGGAGTGTTAATTAATTTAAAAATAAGATAAATGTTGAAAAATGGATTTTATATTTTTCAAAAATCTCTCTGATATCAAGGAAACCAGAGAAACAAATTTTGCAATTTTCTGATTTTTCTATGATTTATAATAATTATTTTAGTGAAAATGCTAGAAAATACATTTTTTTTTAATTTTAAAATTACCCTAGGGCTTTAAAATTTAATATCTCACTAAATAGACTTAGGAAAAATGTGGGATTTGTTCCTAAGTGATTAAAATTCAAAATGTGACATTTTGGTGAATTTTATTATTTTTGTGATTTTTATTATTTTTTAATTATTAAAAATATTAAAATATTATTAAAAATCAACTTTTTAGAAAATTGAAATTTTAATTTTCTTGGGTTCCCTGATATCAGAGAGGCTCCAAAACCAATTTGGTGAATTTTAAAAAATATTTTAAAAGTTATGAATTTTTAAAGTTTAAAATGGCTAAGTTGCTTAATCAACCCAATTAGTAGGGCTAACCAAGTCCAATCGACTTCAAATTTTTATGGTGGATTCCTCTGATCCTAAAGGTCAGTGGAGAATTGATTTCAAGTCAATTTGATGCCTGGTTAACTCTAATTAATTAAAGACCTATTTTAGGTGTTTAAGCCAATTAGGGTTAATCTGAGTGAATTAACTCAAGTCCTATTTTTCCTAGAGTTCTCCGGTCATAATGAACATCACCAAATATTTCTAGAATTTATTTCACAACATGCTAATTTTTGGAATTAAAATACTCAAAACAAGCAACATGCATTTGAAAAATAAATAACTTTTCACAGAGATGGCTCTCGACTTGAAAATTCTGTGGAATGTTCCCAAGTTCGTAGGCTTCAAAAGCCCTATGGTCTCATGCCATGCGTGAATTGTATACATGCATGGAGAATTAAATGTATGCAGAGAGTAAATAAATCATAAAAAATAAAATACTTAATTAAATTAAATGATTTCTTTTCCACATTATTCTCCTCTCGTTCACTCGAGCAAGAGTAGTATTTTTTATTTTATTTTTGTGATTTTTCTACACAGAGATATGAATTTTCGAAGTTTAGGGAATTAAATAAATAGAAAAATACCCTAATTTTCTATTTATCCACGCGGCGCCGCGTCAACCTCGCAGCCTCCGAAACGCCGCGTGTCGCGCTCCCATTCGACGCCGCCATCCGAGTCAGCCAGCCCGGGCCCCGCGGTTCTCGTACCGTCTCCCGGTCCGACGCAATCCCGGCCGTCCGTGCGCGCGTGTATCGAATGGACTCGCATCCGTTCATCGTCCCCAAGTGTTCTCACCCGAGAGCCGTCCACACTAAATCCCTAAGATCTCACTCGATTCTCAATGGATTTTCATGTTCTCATGCTCTATGGATTCGTCTTCAAGAGACGAACACATCTATACGGCTAACATGCATCGAAACTAAGGCATTTGAAATCGAGAATCTCCGGTGCTCGGGATGAATAGTTAACTCCATACCTTAGCTCGTAGAAGTGTGGCTTCAATCCGAGAGTTGTCGCACCTTCGATCGGGTCCCAGCAAGCTCCGCATGAAGTCTCCTGGTCCAGTGAATCGCCTAGCTATGAAAGTGACCACGTACTCGATCACAAGCTCGGAGGCCGGAGCAACTGGGTGGCCCTGGAGATGGGGCTTTCAGATGGAAACTTCTCCTCTCGGTCCAAGAAGGTGTAGGACCGACTCAATTTGAGGATTGGCTCACCGCGGCAAAGTGTCCTGGTTTTGGGTGGAATTTCGGCTGAGAAATCGGGCTCGTTGGCGGAGATTAGGCAAATCGACACCTGGGATCAACCGCTCTCGGGATGGTGAAGGGTTTGGAACAATTTTGGCGCAGTTTCGACAAGGTTTGTGCTTGGCTCCTCTCATGGCCGAGAGGGGCGGAGTTTGAACAGAGCTGGCTGTGGGGCCTCCCTGGGGAGAGTTGAGGGCTTGGGATCGACCTGCTTCGGTCGAGGAGAAGATCGGCCATGGTGACCACTAGGGATGGGGCAGCTCGACGAAGTGAGAATTTCAATGTCGGCTCACATGCGAGCTCTCTGCCATGGTATTTTCCGGCGGCTCGGGTGGCCGGCCGGCCGGCATGGGTCACCCTCAAGGTCAGGTGGGTCGTGGCCGGAGGTTTGTGCAATCAATCGGCCATGGACATGTGTAAAGGCTTTCGATCCAAAGTGGAATGGGGCATGGCTAGATTTGGACCCAAATGGGTCAACCCACCCATTCGGGCTAGGTGCACCACCCAAGGCCCGGTTTAAGGCCGAGGAGAAAGTGATTTGGATCAGCTTGATTAGTGGGGTCAAGTCACAATCCAAGTACAATTAGGCTTAAGCATGGTTTAGTGGAATCATGTAAGTGGTTAACCACCTTTAGGAGTTAAGGAAAGAGCCTCCTCCTTTTGCCCAAAATGGCATGGTGACATGTAAAGAGGCTCTCATGGCTTCGTATATGGCTTATGCATGGCTCCATGGCTCCATTTGGCTTGGGAAAAGTAAAGTCAATTTCATGGAAATGGATTTAAGGAAAATTTTGGTATTTAGGGTGATTTGGCATGAGGCTTGATTTGGAATTATTTGATGATGAATTTAGGACTTAGGGATGATTTTAATTGAAAGTATGATGAGGGGAAATGTCATATGGGCCTTGGAAGAATTTTGGGCTTTTTTTGAAAGGGTTTTAGATGCGCTTTTAAGATGGATTAGGAAAGTGGGCTCTTGAATTTTAAAATGGATTTTGGGATGAAATTTTGTAAAGAGATTGGGCCAAATAATTATTGGGTTTAGCTTATGGATGTGTCATGAGTGACTTGAAGCAAATTTGGGGTAGTTTGGACTTGAATCGGGTTGGATTCGAATTCTTTCGGTGAATGGGCTAATGTAGGTCAAATTCGGCTAACTCGGGCCAATGTTGGGCTAGGGTTGAAATTGATGTAAAATAAATATTAAGAAATGTTTATGGGAGTGTTTCAAAGAGGTTTTGGCTTTGGTTGGGTTTTAATTTTGAGGTTCGGGCCTATTCGGGTTAGATTTGGGTTTAGGTCAAAATCGGGCTTTTTGATTTTGGATTGAATTTGAGTGGGGTTTGGGTCAAAATCTTGGGCAAATCATGTTAGTGTTTTGTTTATGAGGATGTTAAGGAAGGTTTAGAAAAGATTTGGGGTTAATTGGAGTTGAATTGGGTTAGTTTGGGCTAAGTTCGGGTCATGGGTCCAAATTTGGGCTTTAAAGCCCAAAGTGAAATTGGATCCAAATGTCAATCAAATTGGACTTGGATTTGGTCTAAATTGGTATTGGGAATGTTGAATTGAAGTTTAGAATTGAATTGGACCAAAATTGGGGTCAATTGGGTATGTTTGGTTTGACATCGGGTCCACTTTCGGTTAAAATGGGTCAATTTGGGGGTTTTGACAAAAGTAGGGTAAATTGACAAAATTGGCCCATGGTGTAGTTGGACAAAATGAAATTGGGAATATTTGGGATTTTCTGGAATTTTCTGGGAATTTTCTGAATTTTTGGATTTTTAGGCCAAGAAGGGTATTTTGGGTATTTGGAGGGTATTGGGGGTTTTCTTGGAATTTTTGGTATTTTTGGGTATGGATGATCAATTTGAGTGATGTGGAGGTGTTTGGGATTGATTTTGGAAAATTTTAGGTAATTTGGAGATTTTGCAAAAATTGGGTAATCTCAGCGGTTTTGGGCAGGTTAAGTAGGTGTAGGGTCCCGTGGGTCAAAAATTGAAAATTTGGGAAATTGAAGATCGGGTGAATTTGGGTGGGGTGAAATCATTTTGGTTGAGCCATGAAGCCATTTCAAGCCCATATGAGCCATGAAAGGACTCATTTGAGGCATTCACTACGTTGTTCCTAACCCTCTTGCCAAGGGCTTGTGGGTTAAGGACCATCCATGTGAATCACCTACATGAGTCGGAGGTTAAGTTGGGTATGGGTGTGGTTTTAGGAAGTGTGTGGAAATGTAGTGTGCAGTGTAGTGTATGTCAGCCCCTTCATCGACCAGTGCCACCTGTAGGGCGCTCCTAAGGCCAAAGAGTCCTATAGAACTCATCCTTTAAACTTCCATATTCGATTTCAACCCTCTAGGTGATTAGGGGTCTATAGTCAAGTTTGTGGAGTTTGGCAGGGAGTTTAGAAGTGGTTTGAATTTCTAAAAGGCGGGTCCCAATTCTAAGTCCTCTAAGATAGTCAAAGGAAAGGCCTAAGGCTAGATCCTAAGCACTAAAAAGAAGAAAAGGAAGACCTCATCAAAAATGAGGTCAACAAATGGACCCCAATGAGTGTGGTGAGCCGACGGAGCACACCGCGCGTATCGGTGTTGACCGAAGCGATCAACGAAACCAACACAGCATGTCCAAGTGATGAACTTAGACGAAGTGTAAGAGCTTACTGGGGAGTGTCAAGTATATCTCTGGAACCGGAGATTCTCGAACTCTCGCCTGGGAAAGGAAAAGGATGTGAATCCCAAATCACATGATCTCGGGAATTTCGATTTAGATTTTATTTTGTTTCAATTTATGTTTTGATGTGTGAATTTAAATTTTAGTTCGGAGTTTCAATTTAGATCGAAGTTTCGTCAAAATTAATTTGAGGGATTCGATTTGAAATGAAAATTGGAATTTCGAGGTTTTAGATGTAACATCTCCAACCTCGAAAGAAAATCGAATCGATTAGATTGAATCGTTGCAACGAGAAGATATCTCGTAGCAAAGTGGTGTTGGATGTAAAATCCTTAACCTCAAGAGTTTGATTTTGATGTGATGTATTTCATCGCGATAGGGAAAGATCCTAAAGCAATGCAGGTCTCGGATGTAAAATCCTCGACCCAAAGGTCGAATTTCGATTTGATGTATTTCGAAGGCACAGGGAAAGAATCCTAAAGCAACATGAGTCTTGGATGTAAAATCCTCGACCCAAAAGTCTTGAATTTTGATGTATTTCAAAGGCACAGAAGAGAATCCTAGCAAGGCAGTCTTGGATGTAAAATCCTCGACCTCAAGAGTTTGATTTTGATGTGATGTACTTCACTGCGATAGGAAATGATCCTAAAGCAATGCAATTTGATGTAAAATCCTCGACCCAAAGGTTGAATTTTGATGTACTTCAAAGGCAATAGAAAAGAATCCTAAAGCAATAGTAGCTTGGATGTGAAATCCTCGACTCAAAAGTTTGAATTTTGATGTATTTCGAAGGCAATAGAAGAGAATCCTAAAGCAATGGAGCTTGGATGTAAAATCCTCGACCCAAAAGTTTTGAATTTTGATGTATTTCGAAGGCAATAGAAGAGAATCCTAAAGCGATAGCGCCTTGGATGTAAAATCCTCGACCTCAAGAGTTTGATTTCGATGTGATGTACTTCATTAGCGATAGGGAAATGATCCTAAAGCAATGCAGTCTTGGATGTAAAATCCTCGACCCAAAGGTTGAATTTTGATGTACTTCAAAGGCAACAGAAAAGAATCCTAAAGCAAAGGTACTTGATGTGAAATCCTCGACTCAAAAGTTTGAATTTCGATGTATTTCAAAGTGCAATAGGAAGAGAATCCTAGCAAATGTAGTCTTGGATGTAAAATCCTCGACCCAAAAGGTTTGAATTTTGATGTATTTCAAGGCACAGGAAGAGAATCCTAAAGCAAGGCAGTCTTGGATGTAAAATCCTCGACTCAAAAGTTTGAATTTTGATGTATTTCAAGGCAATAGGAAGAGAATCCTAAAAGGCAAGGTTTCGATGTAAAATCCTCGACCCAAAAGTTTGAATTTCGATGTATTTCAAAGGCACAGAAGAGAATCCTAAAAGGCAGCATCTTGATGTAAAATCCTCGACCCAAAAGTTTTGAATTTTGATGTATTTCAAAGTGCAACAGAAGAGAATCCTAAAGCAGCAAGGTCTTGGATGTAAAATCCTCGACCCAAAAGTTTTGAATTTCGATGTATTTCAGTGCAATAGGAAGAGAATCCTAAAGCAGTGCAGTCTTGGATGTAAAATCCTCGACCCAAAAGTTTTGAATTTCGATGTATTTCAGTGCAATAGGAAGAGAATCCTAAAGCAGTGCAGTCTTGGATGTAAAATCCTCGACCCAAAAGTTTGAATTTGAATTTGATGTATTTCAAGGCAAGAGGAAAAGAATCCTAAAGCAAGCAGGTACTTGGATGTAAAATCCTCGACCCAAAAGGTTGAATTCGAATTTTTTAATGAGATTTGATTCGAGATCTAGAAGATCGGATTTGAGATTTGATAGAGATTTAGAATCCGGAAAGATTGAATTTGAATTTGGAAGGATGAGTTCGAACTCGATCGAAATTCGATTTAAGATTTGATTTGAATTTGGAAGATCAAGTTCGAAACTCGATCGAGATTGGATTTGGAATTCGATCGAGGATTCGATTTGGAATTTGTAAAGATGAAATTTGATTTGAAGTTTGGAAGGATGGAATTTGAGATTTGTGTTGATTTCGTTTATCTTTTAATGGTTCAAATTTTATTTTGTTGTTTATTTAATGTTCATGTGAACTTGGTGTTTGTCATTTTTCGCATTTTTTTTAGAAAGTTTTCTTTTATTCTCTTTTTTTTTCTTTCTCGTTCTTCGTTCGAAGTTCATTTAACTTTAACGGCGTTTCCCAATCAATTTCGCACAAAAGAGGTGAAGGCCAAAAACGCGACATGGTCACTTTCATTCCAATCATGTCGAAAATACGTCGTACAACTCGATCCGGAATATATTTCATACAATCCATGTAGACTCAAAACTGACCGTGTATGATCTTTGTTGATCCATCAAAAGAGTCAAAAAATCCATGTCCGAATAGTGAGGTACATGGTCAATAACATCACCTTCCAAGCCATCCCTGCAAGGATGCCGACTGGATGTACATTGGAGGTGTGATATTTCCCATGTAACTCACGCCTCGTAAGGCCGGAGGTTCTCTAGCTCCGGATCCGGTCGGAAGTGGTAAGGTATTTTGTCGTCGTCCATCCTCCCGAAAGTAACCGAGATTCGCTCCACTCGGCACCCCCGTATGCAATGCTTTGCGATATCTCGCTCCGTTACCTCGCAGTATCATGACGGAACCCACCGGTAAAGGTATCTTTACCGGCCCTCGAACTCGCCCGGCCTCGCTATCCGGAGGTCGCATCCGAACATGATGTTGCACTCATTCAAGAAAGAGACCGTGCGTAAAGGTCCGACGAAGTCGTGGTGATCAATATGCGGGGTATGCAATCACCCCGTTTGTAGATGTTGATAATGCACGACATTGGTATGCAATCCGTCGGCGTACCCTCCATGTTATCAATCTTTTCACCATTCTCTCGATAACTAATGGCATCGGATCTACTCGCCCATGACGAAGTATCCCCGGTGGGTTTCCCTTCCGTCTTCAAGCAAAGTTGTAGCAAGCATCCGCATTGTATTGTGATTCTTCCTTTCCCCGGCATCCATCTCCGGGTTCCGAGTATGTGTTTTCCCTCGGCGGCCTCGCTCGGCCCATTCTTTTCGTGATCCCGGACACGACCCACGATTTGTCGTTGTTCATACTCCGAGAATACGTCTGCTGTGTAGCTCGAGGCCTTCTAAGTATGTTGATTCTTCTTCCTTTAATTCTCTCGAAGTATTCGAAAGTTTTCTTTTCAACATTCCGCATCCTCTCCGACTCGTATTCCGAATGATCCGTCGCATGGCGAGGCCTCGCGACGTATTGTGGGATATATGGTTCAATCCCTTCACGTTCCCCCGCATACCTCGGCTCCTCGTGGATGATGCCTCGTCGGGACATCCCCCGGGGTTGCTTCGCAACAAGGTCATGCACCGCCGGTGGTTCTATCCGGTGGCGTGGTAGCCTTCTTCTTCTCGATCTTCCGGAGATTTCCCTCGGTTCTTTCGTTATTCTAGGAGCCGGCCTCCTTTTTCGTGTTCCCGGTGAACCGGTGTCCTCGAAATGTATGTGCTCGGCATTGAGCACTGCTCTCATCGCGCTGGTCCGGCAGCCTAGTTTTGTTAACATTTTACTGGATGCGGCGATTCTTATTTCTTCGTTGCGCGGTCGCGAGAGTAGCCCTCCGAACTTCGCATCTCCGCGGGCGCGGCGCCGACAAGCCTCGCCCTCCGCCGTAGGTGACTACGGACTTCATTTTCTTGTCTTCTTCGGTGTTTGCTTTTCTTTTCTTGTTGTTGGATCGGTGGCTTGGGCCACCCACTTTCATCACTCGTCCGCCCGGTAGTTCTTCTCGGTTAACCGGGACCCGGCCACTTTCCTCGTATCGTAGGCCCGCTCGGTGCGAAATCCGAGTCAATCTCGATTATCGCTCCATCTTTCACCCTCTTTTCATCGAGTGCAAGGCTTACGCCATTCTTAAAGTTCAAGACCAACCGCCCGTTCGACATTTCCCGCGAAAAGACAAGGAAAAGGATCGTGGGTCGTACTAAGAACAAGAACATTAAGAAAATGTTTATTAAAGATACATTTTTTATTATTCTTATATTTTGAAATTTAACAGGAATGAAGTAGGATAAGATGAGGGAAGAGATCTTGATTTGAAAAAGAAAACAAGGAAAACTTAATTATCATGATTTTATTTATCTTAGCACATTTTATTATTTTTGGGTTCGGACCCAATCATAAGTAATCATTTCACCCGTGTTTCTTAGGGATGAAGAATTCATTCCTTCGAAACATCAGTAGCAGTAATACTTTTTCAAGCATCGTCCGTCGATTGGAAGCATATGTCGTTCTCCCCCGGCAATTCACTAGCCGGTAGAACCTCCCGAGCATACCGCTTCAACCACAAACCGGTCCTTCCCAAGTGGGTTCAAATTTTCCTCCTATCTCGCGGTGTGCAAGAATAGGTCTCGAGAACGAGAACTAAATCACCAACTTTCAAGGTTCTCGCGACCCGCCTTGTCATGGGCTCGAACCATCTTAGCTCGGTATAGTTCTAAATTCTGTTGCGCCGCAAGTCTTTTCCCTTCCAAGCTTTCTAATTCTTCGAGTCGTAGTCCGGCGTTTTCTTCGTCGTGATCTTGTTTGCAATCGCAATTCCGAGTGAAGGAAGCTCGAACCTCTAAAGGTAACACCGCCTCGGACCCATACACCGAGCGTAAGGTGTAGCTTCGAGTAGGAGTTCCGAAGGTTGTCCGTAGAGCCCATAAGGCTTCTAACAATTTCTCGTGCCAATTTCTCTTATTATCGTCCAGTGGTTTTCTTTAAGATTTGAACGAGAGTTTTATTAAAAGCCTCGCCGAGGCCGTTTGCTCTCGGGTAGCAGATTGTCTGAGTATCGCCGCCGATTCCGTGTCTCCCGACAAAATTGTTGATTTGTGTGCTTCGAATGCCGACCCATTATCCGAGATGATCCCGCGCGCACTCCGAAACGGTAGACAACTTGGTTCTCGAAAAACCGTAGCACGTGGTGTGCTTTCACTTCTCTAAGTGGAACTCGCTCGCCCAC
>JAKZJZ010002298.1:0-18144 GCA_022702705.1 Papilionanthe hookeriana x Papilionanthe teres
AAATTCCAGAAAATCCAAAATATTCCCAATTTCATTTTGTTCAACTACACTATGGGCCAATTTTGTCAATGTACCCCACTTTTATCAAAACCCCCAATTTGACCCATTTTAACATAAAGGGAACCCAATGTCAAACCTAACCTACCCAATTGACCTAAATTCTGGTCCAATTCAATTCTAAATTTCAATTCAACATTCCCAACACCAATCTAGACCAAATCCAAGCCCAATTTGATTGAAATTTGGATCCAATTTCACTTTTGGCCTTAAAGCCCAATTTGGACCCATGACCCAAACTTAACCCAAACTCACCCAATTCAACTCCAATTAAACCCAAATCTTTTCTAAACCTTCCTTGACATCCCCATAAACAAAACACTAACATGATTTGCCCAAAATTTAGACCCAAACCCCACTCAAATTCAACCCAAAATTAAAAGGCCCATTTTCGACCTAAACCCAAACCTAGCCCAAATGAGCCCAAATCCCAAAATCAAAACCCATCAAAGCCAAAACCTCTTTGAAACACTCCCATAAACATTTCCCAACATTAATTTTACATCAATTTCAACTCTAGCCCAACATTAGCCCAAGTTAGCCCAATTTGACCTACATAGGCCCACTTACCAATTAAACCCAAATTCAAACCAATTCAAGTCCAAATCACACCAAATTGACTCTAAACCACTCATGAAACATCCCTAAACCAAACTCAACAATTATTTGGCCCAACCTCTTTACAAAATTTCTATCCATAAATTCATTTTCAAACCTAAAAGCCCACTTCCCTAAACCTTCCTAAGAGCCCATTTCCACCAAATACAAAAGCCCAAAATTGGCCTTAAAGCCCACATGACATTTCCATTTGCCATCCATTTAATCAAAGCCATTCCCTAAGTTCTAATCACATCATCAAATAATTCCAAATTAAGCCTCATGCCAAATTACCCCCTAAATGACAAATATTTCTAAAACCCTTTTTCATGAAACAAGTCAACTTTTTTTCAAGCCAAATGCAAGCCATGCAAGCCATAGACAAGCCACATGAAGCCATGGGGGGGTTTGACTTGTCATCATGCCCAAAATGGCAAGAAGAGGGGACCCTTTAATGATTCTCTTAAGAGTGATTAACCACTCCCATGTCTCCCATAACTCTTGCTTAAGCTTAATTGTACTTGGATTGTGACTTGACCCCACTAATCAAGCTGATCCAAGTGACTTTCCCTTCAGCCCAAATTGGCCTTGGAGGGTGAACCCAACCCAAACCAATGGGTTGACCAAATTGAAGCCAAAATGACCCCTCCCCCATTCCATTTTAATTCAGCCACTTTACACATGGCAATGGCCAATCGATTGCACAAACCTCTAACCCCGACCCACCTGGACCCGAGGGTGACCCATGCTGCCGGCCGGCCGCCCGGGTCGCCGGAAAACACCATGGCCGAGACCTTGGGAGGAGCCAAACTTTGGAATTCTCCCTCGCCGAGCCGCCCCATGCCCGATGGTCACCATGGCTGTTCTTCACATGCCAAGAGCAGCCGATCCCAGCCCTCGACTCCCCACAGGAGGCCCTCCAACCTCTCTGACCCAAACCCCTCACCCTCTCGGCCATGAAGAGGTGCTTGAACCGAACCTTACCGAAAGTCCGCCAAAATTGCTCCGGATCATTCTCCATACTTAGAGCACTTGATCCCCGAGTGAGATCCCCCTGCCATTTCTTCTCTGCGAGCTCAATTTCGAGTTGAAATTCCACCCAAAACCAGGACACTTCTCCACAGTGAGCCAATCCCCAAATTGATTGGATCTACACCTTCACTGGACCGAGGGAAGGTGTCCACCAAGCAAAAGCCCCATCTCCGAGCCACCCAGGTTGCTCCGAGCCTCCAAGCTTTGTGATCGGGCTTGGTCGAAATCACATCTGGACAATTCACCGGACCGTGAGACTTCATCCGGAGCTTGCTTCGGGATCCAATCGAAGGTGCAACAACTCTCGGATCGAAGCCACACTTCTCCGAGCAAAGGTATGAACTAATTCTTCATCCCGAGCTTCGGAGATTCTCCATTTCAAATGCCTTAATTTCAATGCATGATAACCGTATAGATGTGTTCGTCTCTTCAAGACGAATCCATAGAGCATAAGAACATGAAAATCCATTGAGTATCGAGTGAGATATTAAGGATTTAGTGTGGACGGCTCTCGGGTGAGGACACTTGGGGATGATGAACGGATGCCGTCCATTTAATACACGCGCGCACATACGGCCAGGATCGCGCCGGATGAGGAGACGGAACGATACGGCGGGCCCCGGGACGGCCGACTCGGATGGCGGCGCCCAATCACGAGCGCGACACGTACCCCTTCGGAGTCGCCGATGTTTCGCCGGCGCCGCGTGGATAAGTAGAAAATTAGGGGTATTTTCTATTTATTTAATTCCCTAAACTTCAAAAATTCATAACTTTGTGTAGGAAAATCATAAAAATAAAATAAAAATACCCTCTTGCTCGGTGAACGAGAGGAGAATAATGTGGAAAAGAAATTAATTAATTTTGTCCAGGTATTTTATTTTTAATTAATTATTTACTCCCTGCATTGTTTTAACTCTCCATGCATTCATACAATTCACCATAGCATGAGACCATAGGGCTTTTGAAGCCTCCGAATTTGGGAACATTCCCTGAATTTTCCAAAGTCGAGGCCATCCCTATGAAGAGTTATTGATTTTTCAAATTCATGTCACTCGTTTAGAGTATTTTAATTCCAATAAATAGCATGTTGTGTAATAAATCCTAGGAAAATTTGGTGATGTTCCTTATGACCGGAGAACCCTAGGAAAAATAGGACTTGAGTTAATTCACTTAAAATAACCCTAATTGGCTTAAACACCCAAAATAGGTCTCTAATTAATTAGAGCTAACCATACATCAAATTGACTTGAAATCAATTCTCCACTGACCTTTAGGATCAGAGGAACCCACCATAAAAATTTGAGGTCAATTGGACTTGGTTAGCCCCACTAATTGGGTTGATTAAGCCACTTAGTCATTTTAAACTTTAAAAATTCATAACTTTCAAAATATCTTTCAAAAATTCACCAAATTGGTTTTGGAGTCTCTCTGATATCAGGGGAGTTTAAGAAAATTAAAATTTCAATTTTCTAAAAAAGTTGATTTTCAATATTATTTTAATATTTTTAATAATTAAAAAAATAATAAAAATCACAAAAATAATAAAATTCACCAAAATGTCACATTTTGAATTTTAATCACTTAGGAACAAACCCCATATTTTTCTTAGGCATATTTGGTGAGATATTAATTTTTAAAGCTCTAGGGTAATTTTAAAATTAAAAAATGTATTTTCTAGCATTTTCACCAAAATAATTATAATAAATCAAAGAAAAATCAGAAAATTGTAAAATTTGGTTCTCTGGAATCCTTGATATCAGAGAGAATTTTAAAAATTATAAAATTCATTTTTCAACATTTATTTTATTTTTTAAATTAATTAACACTCTAAAACTTAAAATAATTATAATAAAAATAATATAATTCAAAAAATCACCAAAATTAGTCCAAGTGGTCCTCTGGTCATTAGGAATGTCCCCTAATTTTCTTAAGGATAGAAACTTTCCCTTGGTCATGTTATCAAATTTTCCTTGAAAATCTCTATTTTCTACTAAAAATAATTATATAAATAAATTAAATACAGAAAAATCACATTTTCTCCTCTCATGTCTTTATTGACATATGAGTGAAGTCGCATAAAAATTTCAAGTTCATTTGAGTTCAATTTAGTGAGTTATGAAATTATTAGGCTTAAAGGGCAAAATGGTAATTAAAATTTTAACCCTTAATTAAAACTTTAGGTTTAATAAAAAATTAACAAGTAAAATATTTGATCCTAATCTGATTTGGATGATTGAAATTTAAATAATTAAAGGGTAGAAACCCATTAAGCAATTTAAAATGATTAAACCTTAATTAAATAATTGATTAAATTTGGAAGAATAATAAAATTGGAATTATTAAAATAGGGATATTATTAGGAAGAGATTTATTCTTTAATTTAAAAAATCCCTAAATTTAATCATCTCATTAATATTCAACTCTTAATTAAAATGATAACTCAAATTTAAAATATTAAAAGACTTAATCATTAAACTAAAATTAAATCATTAAACTCTTTCAAAAATTTCAATTAAAATTAAATTAAATCAAATTAAAAATTAAATTAAATTAAGTAAATTAAATTAAAATTAAATTAAATTAAATTAAGATTAAAAGTTGAATTAAATTAAATTACATGAATTAAATAAATTAAATTAATTAAATAAATTAAATTAAATTAAATTAAATTAAATTAAATTAAATTAAATTAAATTAAATTAAATTAAATTAAATTAAATTAAAATTAAATTAAATTAAATTAAATTAAAAATTAAACCAAATCAAACTAAATTGAGTTAAATTGAATTAAATTTAATTAAATTAAATTGAATTAAGTTGAATTAAATAACATCACCTAAGACATAAAGAACGCAAAAATAAATCTAAAATAACTTGAACACTATTCCAAACTTAAATCATTAATTTGAACTTAAATTTGCATCACAAATCATTGAGTATCATTTTGCCCTAGGAGCTTTAGTTATCATAACTCCTAAACGGAATATTAAATGAAATGTTACTTCACTTATAGGACATTCGAATGTCCTAGTTCACTGAGCAAGTTAACAAAACTCGAAAACCTCGGATGATCGATTCATTTACATAATTAAATTCTCTTGGACTTAAAACAATCCTAGAAATATTGAAAAGATGTTTAGGATCCTTCCTAAGCACTCCCTCGATATGATAGGATATTTATAAGAACAATTGAACTTAGTTATTCTTTGATGAAGAAAATCGTCCTCAAACTAAAAACACAAGGAACCTAGACGTCATAGGAAATGACTAGCTATAGGATTAGGAACTTGGTAGAAAACCATAACCCTTTCCCTTAGCTTTACCTAGGAACTTGCTTAAATATTCTAATTGTGTTTTAAGTGCAGCTTGGGATGACGGGAAGACCCTCCAGTGTACGCTTTTATTTTATTGCGATTTACTTTACGGCAACTTATTTAATTACATCGCACTTATTTTTCTTGCATGATAAAACAACAGTTGCATGAAAACCTACACCTTTAGGACGAGAAACCAAAACTGAAACCCATAACTAAATTAAAAGACACTACAAGATAAAATTCACCTCCACAACATTTCAAAATATAAGACAACTCAAAATTTAATCACAAACGGAACACAAAACTACAATTACAACTAAATTAAAACGTCTTGTTGGATGATCGGGAATACCTCGGATGATGTAACCTACGTGTTGCTAACGGGATTTCCCACGGTCTAAATGAAAGTGTGGAACTCATTCAGTTGAGTTTAGCAAATTCATCTGGACTAAGTGAACCCGATAAAAATAACGATGCCGGAAGGATGGAACCGTGGGATCTTAACCGGTGTTGTTATAATCAACTTTAAGATTTGTTTTAATTAAAACACAAAAAACACTTGGAAATTAAGACTTCTCTAAACCAAAACACTTTTCTCATCCCCTCATTTATGATTTCTAAAACTAAACCTCTGCAACAACAAGGAGCTCGGAGCATGGTGGGCAGCACGGCCATCGTCGCCAGCAAAACTGAAACCTACTTCAGCAAAACTTCCCTAGAATTAAACAACAAAGCCATAGGACTTCGAGGTAGTTTGCCTAGTGCAACATAAATCCTCAACTCTTCGTTAGGCATTTGCATTGCAAATTAAGCCCTAACCGGTCTTAGGATTCCGAGGTAGTCGTCCGATATGACATAAACCCTCATATCTTCCATGCTATTTGTATGATTCTATCATATAAATATAAGCCCTAATTAATTAAAATTGGCAAGATTAAAACATTAAATAAACATAAGGACTTTCCTAAATCCAAGCCAAACAATAGGGTAGTCGGGAGATTATCGAAGTTCACTTCGAATCCATAATTTCTCCTACTTTTCTTCCTTTGAATTCCCAAAATAAAATGTTCCAAACTTGATCCATCCCCTATTGAGATTCAAAAATTCAATTCTTTGAAAACTTAAACTTTGAAATTCTTGAGAGCGAGAATTATTGATTATTATCGAGAGTTTTCTTAGGTGATTCCCGTCACTTAAGATGTAATTAACTATAGGGGCTTGCCCTTATAGGGAATTTTAAAGAACCCGAGTAATATAAACCCTGTTTAATGTTTTCATATTAAGCGAGGGAACTTGTCGGCTTATAAAATTGGTTCGCGGACCAAACGGATGTCACAAATCTCATAGTTTATTTAATCGAGCCCCATCATCAAGCGAGTGTGTCTATTCTTCGGGATAGATCCACGGTTTGTGGTGCGGTGCTCGTTTATATAAACTATTTGGGATGTGAGATCGGTTTGATTTCATATCTTAAAACTTTTAAACTTAAAATTATTTTCAAAATCAAATGTTATCTTTTAAACTATATATTTAAATTAAATTTAAAATATAAAAAAATTCGCCGACAATTTCTGTAGGCAACTCCCTTTTCAAAATAAAACACATAACCTAAAAATATGCCGACAACTTCTGGCGACTCCGCTGGGGAAAATTCCTCTCTCCATTCTAATCAGACAATTCTGCTTTCAAAAATCGGTAGTGCATCCATGTCCCTTATGGATCAAACTACCCTTCTTTCCGTCGGGATACTATGTTCATTTCCACCTTGAACAAGTATAACCAACATTCTCTCGGATTTAGGAGCCATTTGTTTAGACACCCCTAAATAGAGAGGTTCCGAGATCCTTTTACCTCATTTCGAGGTGGGGTGGACCCCCAATAGGTGTTAGTTTAGGAGTGATCCTTCGAGTCGAGAAGTCTTGCTTAAGACTCTCTTTTCCCTTCCAACTCCGATTCAGATTCCTTACCTTCTCTACACCTTTGAACACTCCGTTCTAAATAAACAAACTCTCTAATAAGTGATTCCTTTTAATAAGTGATTCCTCCTTATAAATACATGAACATGAATGAGTTCGGACTCTTTTCAATTCCTTTCTTTTCGTCCTAAAGAAAAGAAGCATAACTTGGGACTGACAACCAGAATCTACCTGCGTGAAATGGAAGCCCCAAAGCCGATTTTCTCCTTCACCAACGGACTGGACCTCGCCGTCTATAAGGATGAGCCGCCCGACAATGGAATCATCCGATTTGGACAAGGATTTGAAAACACGAACGTCAAGATCACCGACGTCTCCCTTTTCGCATCGATGAACAAGGTATCCGAAGCCGAGGAGCCGCCGCTCGAGTTCAACCTTAGGTCAACCCAAGAATTCCCTCCCTGCGAAGGATCCCGACTAAGAGGAGTACCGATGTCCATAGAAGGACCGTTATCTCTACCCCCACCTGGTCTAGTTGTTTCGCACCTACCCCAACTTTTGCCAAATCAAAGGGGAAAGAAATCCGGAATTATGATGGACTCGTTACCGTGGAGGGTACAGATTTTCTCGTAAGACCTTCGTTTTCGAAATCGGGTCCGAGTTCGAAGATTCCGTCAGCGACAAAGACCCAAAGGAGAAACAGAAATAGAAGGATCGCTAAAGAAGCCGGAGCTGCTGAAATTGCTTTTCTAGAGGAAATTCCGGAACGCCGCGAATATACACCGCTGCTCGAATACATACCACTCTTGGGAGGAAGCGGGTTTCATCCCCTCTCGCCGCAGAAGATGAAGAAAATATTTGTAAGATTGTCGCCACATTACCACGACCGCATATTACAACGATAGCCGCAAGAAAAGAACTAGAACTACGCCGTTTGCTCGACTGCAAACTTTGGTAGAAAAGTTAGCAAAGAAGGAAAAGCGCCCGTATCGAAATTCTACGAAGGATAGGGCGGGTGCCGATCAAATCCCGTCTTGGGCCCCGAGTAGAACCCGCCATCATGACGGAAAAGCCGAGTAAAAGAATGAAGGCTAGTCCGCCCGTTGTCGTCTCGGGATTACAGATTAGGGAGGATACCACCTTCCAGACATTTGGCCGACGGACCATCCGGTCCTAGACCTTCGCTGCCGGAAGGATGGTATGGCGTCCCACTCATCGGGCGATTGAGGTTGAAACGACGGCCGAGGAAGAAAGTCTCGCCGGAGACTTGAATGCGAAGAAAGTGCTACCGCGATGAAGGGGACTCGTGAGAAGGGGACCCGGCGGCTATCGCACGACAACCACGAAGACACACGAAAGCCCCGGCTGGAAGATGCCATGGAAAAGTTGAGATCCGATATCCGACGATTGGCAAAAGAAAGAGAAGAAAAGTTCGGAGACGAGATTGATTCATCGGAATTCATGGACGACGAATACGCGAGAAATCAACATGGTTGAAACACGAGCTTCATCGGCTTCGCAAGGTGCTCCTGCGGCCGCGAAAGAGAGGAGCCGGAGCCGATGAGAAGGCAACTTCGGGAAAAAGACGACACGATCGCTCGAATGGCGAAAAGGATGGAAGAGATGGCCGTAGCTCTGGCCACTCTCCAGAGTCAAGTACAACCACATAGAGAGACACCCCCTGAGGTCATTCACATTGTAGACGGAGGAAAGGAGATTACGTCCGTCAATGGGGATGATCAGCTGAAAAAGGATACGACACAAAGTATGATTCCTGAAAAGGATATCAAGAACTTGGTGGAACAGCAGGTGCGAGAAGCCTTAGCACAATCGAAGAGCGGGACATCCATTCGGACGGGTAGACCTTACCCGGAAGAATTCGACTCGTCCGATACCCGAAAGGCTTCGTACCACCTCCGTTCAAGACCTTCGACGGAACCAGGAACCCCCGACGGCATGTGGCACACTTTCGTGCCGGTTGTTGCGATGCCGGCGGGAGCGATGCATTACTCTTCCGACGAGTTCGTCGGCGATCCGTCGGGAATCGCCTTCGGCGGGTATGCGGAGTACAAATGGTTCGGTGAAGACGTTCTCGGAGCTAGAGAACCTCTTCATCGAGCGATTCGCCGGAGCTCGGCACCACATCACTATAGGTGATTTAGTGGTAGAGAAACAAAAGCCGAATGAAACTTTGGTGGATTACATACTCCGATGGAGGAACTTAAGCATGAAGTGTGAACCACAACTACAAGAGCGACATGCGATCGGCATTTTACTAAAAAGCATCCATGGCCCGATAGCACTTCTCCTCGAAGGATTTACTTATCAAGACTTTCGAGAAGTTGTTAAACGAGGCCGGAAGCTTGCAAGAGGAGGCAAAGCAATTAAGTTTCGCCGACAAGATAGATAAACAAAAGCCTGTAAAGACTTTTGAAAAGAAATCCGGGATCGTTGCGGCGGTATGACAAAGGCAAGCAGCCGATGCAAATACCACCGAACGGCCGCGAGCAACCACAACGGAATTACCGGCAACCCCGGCCCAGCTATCGGTCATCGCTGCGAGT
Organism: Papilionanthe hookeriana x Papilionanthe teres; assembly: GCA_022702705.1. Lineage (NCBI taxonomy): Eukaryota > Viridiplantae > Streptophyta > Magnoliopsida > Asparagales > Orchidaceae > Papilionanthe > Papilionanthe hookeriana x Papilionanthe teres. Next base: position 9,484 of record JAKZJZ010002298.1, read on the forward strand.
ATGAACAACCGCCTCGTCCGCAACGTACGTTAAGGGAGCTTCGAGCGAGAGAGTATCCGTTCAAGAATGAAGCGATGCCGAAAATGTTCCGCAGTCGATGAAGACTCCGGATTTCCACTGCCGGAGCCTAAAAGACCGGAGGAAGTCAACAAGAAAGGTGATCCCAACTTTTGCCCCTACCACCGGATGCTTGGGCACAAGATAGAAGATTGCATTACCTTTAAAAGTTGGCTCAACGACAACCTGCGGAAAGGGAATATAACGATCCCGAAGGAGTACATGAAGGAACCCCAGAAAGGAGGTTCCGTCAATGTTGTCTCGACTGATCCCATCATTCCAATAGATCCCTATACGACTGACGATGGATGGACTACCGCTTGGACGAGGTCTTCGAAAAGATTTTAGACGGCATCCAAACCGCTTCGGTGCGAGCTTCGATTCGAGTTTGAAGCACCGTTAAGCCGGTACTATCACTTGCGATAGAAGAACCACCTCAACGGAGACGATTGAAGAAAAGAAGAAAATTGACGAAGAAGAGAAGACCGAGGCACCTAAGGCTAGACTAGGGGTCGCTTATCCTAGGATAGTTGTTTCCGATTCGGGGGAGAAATCCCTCGAACCCCGACTACGTATGATTATCTACTCACTTCGGTGGGATCATATAATGATAAGGGTGATGGCGTTGGCTACATTTTGATCGTTTCTAACGATTACGTAACTAACGATAATCCGGATATCGATTTCGATACCAACGACAATTCTCAAATCATACACGATCTCGACAAGCAAAATAACGAAGAAGACATCCATCAAGGAGGCTACGAGAGTTCAACAAGCAACGAATCTATCTGCGAGTTTCGAGGAGCTCCAGTCACGATAGAGTTAGAGCCTTCAGACTCTGAAGCTAATCCGAAGAGCCTGTCATTCCGATTCAGAAGAGACACCGGCGAGCTCAACAATATATTCGGAAGAAATTACGGAAGTCGACTTAAGAAGTGGAAAAGTTCTACCTCCGAGAATGGGTCCAAAGGACAAAGGAAAGCGGGTGGTTGTTCGGGAAGAACCAACCCCGGCGGAAGGAATACCCATTCGAGAAGAAGCGAGACACATGAAAATAAAGTGGACTACAACGTGCTAGCCCATCTTAGGAAACTACCGACCAAGCCGAGCATCTACGACGCTCTCATCTTATCGAAAGGAGATGAGAGAAGCTCGATCGAGGCCTTACTTGATCCGGAAATTTGCTTAGCTCAAATGGCCGGAGATTCCTTAGATGAGGTTTGCTCGTTAAAGGAACAACGAGGTGTTACCTTCACGGACAACGACCTACTACTTGGGACAGCAGATCACAACCGACCATTGTACATTTCAGTTACAATCGGAAAATTTACACTCTCCAGAGTATTGGTGGATCCAGGTGCATCAATCAATATAATGAATCTTCGAACGCTAGCATACTTGGATATTGATGCCCGCGAGCTCGAGGCGGACAAAATGTTATTAAGAGGATTCGACCGAGAAAGGAGAAAGAGCCCTCGGATCAATAACGCTATCGATGAAGACCGGTGACTTAGCAAAGACAACCGCGAAATTTCACATAATTGATTCGAAACGTCATTCAACGCTCTACTTGGGCCGACCATGGATACATGAAAACGGGATGGTACCATCATCTCTACATCGGTGCATCAAATACTACGATGGAGGGGAACGAGTGCATCAAAGGTGACTTACAACCATTCTCCGTACATGAAATTGGAATCCACGAGGATGCGGCTTATTATGCACCACCGAAGAAAACGATCTTCTCCGGAGATACCATAACAAATGAAGCAAAGAAAGTTCGGGACAACGAAGAACCCGAAGTTCTAGTCCAACGATCACTCACCGCTCCCTTACGGCGAGATGGTGAAGGTTTCTCCACAACTCGCATCCGAGGTCGAGGCCGGGGACGAGGTCGTGGTAGAGACGTTAGGACGATTGGACGAGAGGAAACCAACCATTAATGTCGATTGGGAAGATAGTTACGAAGAAGAAAAAGAAATCGAACAAGAAGCAGCGACAATAAGTCGGAAGAAGCCGCAATTCGGAATCCCTCTCGAAGATGAAAGAAACGAAGAATATAAATCAATGTACGAGAAGATTAACCACTATGTACATACTATGACCACGACCCCGATCCATTCTAATAAGATCGAGGGTATGGAGGTCAAAGAGGTACGTAGCGATGGTGCAAAGCCCATCAAATTCTACCGTGGTGCTTCTTCCTCCAAAGCTGAAAATAATGTACAATTTGAAGATGCTACTTCATCGAATTAATGGAATTGCCTTTTGAGTGGTACTCTCCCTGTGTTCAAAATTTAATTCAGCGTGGTTTCTTACCTAGACAATGGACGAAAGGTCAATCTCAACATTTTGAAAAATTATGGAATAATTCCGGTCGTCCACCCAACTCGAAGCATGGTCTCGGATTCGGCACGGTAGGATCGGTTGACGATACTCGAATTTTGCTTAGTTGTCACTTGCAAGTCTAATGAAACTGCATGGAAACTACGGAAGAACTCGAAGATTTACAAATTGGAGACGCTCCACCGGAATTCGAAGAAGAGATCGAATCTACGATAGATGAGTTAACGGAAGTTAACTTAGGTACTAGCGAAGAACCTAGACCTACCTTTGTTAGCTCCTTACTCGATAAAGAAGACTCGGAAGAAATAATCAAGTTATTAATGGAATTCAAAGACTTGTTTTGCTTGGAGCTACGATGAGATGCCGAGTTTAGCTCCGGAGGTCGCGATCCATAAGCTAGGGGTGGATCATGCTTACGTTCCGGTCGGACAAGGTCCGAGAAGAATGCGTCTAGAAATCGAACAACAAGTCATAGCCGAAGTTAAAAAGCTAATAGACGCTAAATTTGTCCGTGAAGAACAATACCCGACTTGGTTAGCCAACGTGGTACCGGTCGGGAAGAAGAATGGTCGGATCGGAATTTGTGTGGATTTCGGAGATTTAAACAAGGCATGTCCGAAAGATGAATTCCCTCTACCGATCCTGAATTAATGATCGACATTGCTTCGACACATGAAATATTCTCGTTCATGGATGGATCTTCAGGATACAACCAGATAAAAATGGCTCCAGAAGATGAAAAACTTACGGCATTCAGAACGCCGATCGGAGTATATTGCTACACAGTGATGCCATTCGGACTGAAGAACGCAGGAGCAACCTACCAAAGAGCAATGACAAGAATTTTTGATGATCTCATCCATAATCAAGTCGAATGCTACGTGGACGATGTGGTCATCAAAAGCAAAGTAAAGGACAACCACTTGTATGATTTGAGAATTGTTTTCGAACGATTAAGACAATTTAACCTTAAGATGAATCCCTTAAAATGCGCCTTCGGTGTCACCTCGGGAAATTCTTAGGATTCGTTGTCCGACATCGTGGAATTGAAATCGACCCGGAAAAGATTAAAGCTATCTTAGAAATGCCGCCTCCCAAAACCTTAAAACAACTACGATCTTTTCAAGGGAAGGCGGCATATCTTCGACGCTTTATCTCGAACCTGTCGGGTAGGTGTCGACCTTTCTCGGCACTAGTTAAAAAGGACGCCAAATTTATTTGGGAAGAGAAATGCCGAGAGGGCCTTCGAGGACATTAAACAATACTTAATGACACCTCCTGTCTTAGCAGCCCCGGTCTCGGGTAGACCGCTAATACTTTATACCGCGGCTTTAGACGACTCTCTCGGAGCCCTGTTAGCCCAGGTCAATGATGAGGGTAAAGAAAATGCTCTCTACTACTTAAGCTGTCGTCTAATTCCGATGGAAGTAAAGTATCCTCCTATTGAGAAGCACTATTTGGCCCTGGTCTTCGCCGCTTAAAAGCTCAGGCATTACATGCTTTCTCATAAGGTCAACCTAATCTCGAAGTTTAATCCATTGCAATACTTGATGACCCGCCCAACGCTTTCCGGCAGACTTGCCAGATGGTCGATGATATTATTGCAATTCGATATAACTTTCGTGCCTCTCCGTGCCGTAAAGGGACAAGTCTTAGCGAGACTTCCTCGCGACGACACCCTTTGCCGGCGAATCTCCTCTCGATGACGATTTGCCGGATGAACAAATAATGAATCTAGAAGACCATGATGATCGACGTTCGGAATTATATTTCGACGGAGCATCTTCGACGCACAAAGACGAAGAATCGCAAGTGATAGTGCCCGGTAAGGCGAGAATCGGGCTAATCTTTATAACACGGAGCGGGGGATGTTAAGATACTCCTACCACTTGACGGAGCCGTGTACAAACAACGAAGCGGAATACGAAGCCCTCATAACGGGATCGGAATTAACCATTCAAATGGGGATAACAGACATCAACATCTACGGGGATTCACAGTTAATCATTCAGCAGATCGCCGGACAATACAGAATTTTAAAACCAAGACTCGAGCAATACTTCCAGTATGCCATACAGCTGTTGGAACAAATTCCGAATGTGACAATTTATAAAATCCCCAGAAAAGAAAACGCTTTAGCGGATGCGCTAGCTCGTCTCGCAAAAGAATTTGCCTGTTTGCAAGATGAATCAGTGGAAGTGTCAATTCATGGACGCCAGGTCCTATCACAGCTTGACATAGACATGATACACAAATCAGAAAAAGAAAAAGAATCGATTGCGGCGAGTGACGTGAAAACACGGAAGATTGGCGACGACCATTGATGAACTACTCGCAAGCAGGAAAGCTACCGGATGATAGGTCGTTAGCCCATCGGATCAAGAAAAGAACTACGTCCTACGCATTAATAAACAACACGTTATACGGAAGGTCTTTTGATCAAATGTGGCTAAGATGCTTAAGCGGGTCCGAGGCCCGTGAAATTGTTAAAGAGATACATTCGGGACTACGTGGCGCTCACCGGTCGGGTCCAAAGATGAAAATGAAAATTAAAATACTAGGAGTACTACGGCCCTCGATGATGACCGACCGCATGAAAATCGCCGAGAGCCGTCACCGGTGCCGAGTGCACGGAGTGGTTCTACACCGACCTCCAAATGTGCTACATCCGACAATTGCATCGTGGCCATTTGAATGTTGGGGCACGGATATAGTGGGTCCGATAGAACCACCATCGTCGAAAGGACATCGCTTCATTCTTGCGGCTACGGATTACTTCTCCAGTGGGCGAGGCGGTTCCACTTAGAGAAGTGAAAGCACATCACGTACTACAATTTTTCAAGAACCAAGTTGTTTACCGTTTCGGAGTGCCGCGCGAGATCATCTCGGATAATGGGTCGGCATTCGAAGCACACAAATCAACAATTTTGTCGGGAGACACGGAATCGGCCGGCGATATTCAACAATTTACTACCCAAGAGCAAACGGCCTTGTCGAGGCTTTTAATAAAACTCTCGTTCAAATTTTAAAGAAGACTTTAGACGACAATAAGAGAAATTGGCACGAGAAGTTGTTAGAAGCCTTATGGGCCTACCGGACAACCTTCAGAACCCCTACGCAAGCTACACCTTACGCTCTGGTGTATGGGTCCGAGCGAGTGTTACCTTTAGAGGTTCGGCTTCCTTCACTCGGAATTGCATTTGCAAATAAAATCACAACGAAGAAAACGCCAAATTACGACTCGAACGAATTAGAGAGCACGGAAGGGAAAAGACTTGCGGCGCAACGAGAATTTAGAACTATACCAAGCTAAGATGGTTCGAGCCCACGACAAGCCGAGTCCGCCCGAGAACCTTGAAAGTTGGTGATTTAGTTCTCGTTCTCAGAAGACCTATCCTTGCACACCGCAAGATAGGAGGAAAATTTGAACCCACTTGGGAAGGACCGTTTGTGGTTGAAGCGGTATACTCGGGAGGTTCCTACCGGCTAGTGAATTGCCGGGGAGAACGACATATGCTTCCGATCGACGGACGATACTTGAAAAAGTATTACACTACACGATGTTTCGAAGGAATGAACTTTCCATCCCTAGAAGCACGGGTGAAGTGATTACTTATGACTGGGTCCGAACCCAAAAAATAATAAAATGTGCTAAAATAAATAAAATCCTGATAATAAAATTTTCCTTGTTTTCTTTTCCAAATCAAAATCTCTTACCTGATCTTATCCCACTTCATTCCTGCTAAGTTTAAAAATATAATAAAATAAAAATGTCTTTAATAAACATTTTCTTAATGTTCTTGTTCTTAGTACAGCCCTCGATCCTTTCCCTTGTCTTTTCGCGGGGAAATGTCGAACGGGCGGTTGGTCCTGAACTTTAAGAATGGCGTAAGCCTTGCACTTGATGAAAAGAGGGTGAAAGATGGAGCGGTAATCGAGATTGACTCGGATTTCGCACCGGCGAGCCTACGATACGAGGAAAGTGAGTCGGGTCCCGGTTGACCGAGAAGAAGCTGCCCGGACATACGGTGATGAAAGTGGGTGGCCCAAGCCACCAATCCGAGCAACAAGAAAAGAAAGACAAATATTGAAGAAGATAAGAAAATGAAGTCCGTAGTCGCTACGGCGGAGGGCGAGCTTGTCGGCGCCGCGCCCGCGGAGATTCAAGAAGTTCGAAGAGCTACTCTCACAGCAACGCAACGAAGAAATAAGAATCGCCGTATCCGTAAGATGTTAACAAAACTAGGCTGCGGATCGGCACGACGAGGCGATTGCTAATGTCGGTGCATACACTTCGAGGACATCGGTTCACCGGGAACCGAAGAAAGGAGGCCGGCTCTAGGATGACGAAAAGAACCGGGGAAATCTTCGGAAGATCGGAAGAGAGAAGGCTACCACGCCACCGGATAGAACCACCGATGATGCATGACCTTGTTGCGGAAGCAACCCCGGGGGATGTCTCGACGGGCATCATCCACGAGGAGCCGAGGTATGCGGGGAGAACGTGAAGGGATTGAACCGTATATTCCACGATACGTCACCGAGGCCTCGCCATCCGCAGATCATTCGGAATACGAGCTGGAGAGAATGCGGAATGTTGAAAAGAAAACCTTTGAATACTTCGAGAGAATTAGAGGCGGAAGAATCAATATACTTGGAGGGCCTCGAGCTACATACGGACGTATTCTCGGAGTATGAACGACGAGCAAATCGTGGATTGCATCCGGGATTTGAAAAGAATGGGCCGAGCGGGCCGCCTAAGGGAAAATACATACTCGGAACCCCGGAGATGGATGCCGGGGAAAGGAAGAATCACAATACGATGTGGATGCTTTGTTACAACTTTGCGGAGGACGGGAAGGGAAACTCACAGGAATACTCGCGTCATGGGCGAGTGGATCCGATGCCATTAGTCATCGAGAGAATGGTAAAGAGATTGATAACATGGAGGGTACTGCCGGCGGATTGCATACCCAATAGTCGCATCATCAACATCTACAAGCGGGGTGATCGTATACCCCCACACATAGATCACCACGACTTTGTCGGACCTTTCCGCACGGTCTCTTTCTCGAGCGAGTGTAACATCATGTTCGGATCCGACCTCCGGATAGCGAGTCCGAGTGAGTTCCGAGGGCCGGTGAAGATACCTTTACCGGTAGGTTCCGTCATGATGCCGAAGGGCAACGGAGCGGATATCGCTAAGCATTGCATACCGGGAGTACCGGTGAAGCGGATCTCGGTTACTTTCGAAGGATGGACGACGGAAAGACACCTTACCATTTCCGACAGGACCGGAGCTAGAGAGCCTCCGGCCTTACGGTCTGTGAGTTACATGGAAAATATCACACCTCCGATGTACATCCATACGGCATCCTTGCCAAGGATGGCTTGGAAGGTGATGTTATTGACCATGTACCCCACTATTCAGACATGGATTTTTTGACAGATGCTTCTTTAGATGGATCGACAAAGATCATACACAGTCCGTTTTGAGTCTATATGGATTGTATGAGATGTATTCCAGATCAAGTTGTACGATGTATCTTCAGCATGATTGGAATGAAAGTGACCATGTCACAATTTTGGCCTTCACCTCTTTTGTGCAAATTGATTGGGAAACGCCATTAAAAGTTAAATGAACTTCGAACAAAGAACGAAAAGAAACAAAAAGAATAAAAGAAAACTTTCCTTAAAATTTAAAAAAATGATAAACTCCAAATTCACGATAAAATAAAATTTGAATCAATAAAAGACAAACAAAATGACCACAAAATCTCGATCAAATTTCAAATTCAATCTTTCCAAGTTTCGAATCAAATCTTAAATCAAATTTCAACCGAGTTCGAATCATCCTTCAAATTTCAAATTCAATCTTTCCGTTCAAATCTCATCAAATTCAGATTCGATCTTCCGGATCTTACAATCGAATTCTCTCGAATTCGAACTTCCGAATCTAAATCAAATCCCAAATTTCAAATCTCAAATTCGATCTTTCCAGATTCACATCAAACCTCGCAAATTCAAACTTACCCTTCCAATCAATCCAACTCGTCTACTCTCTCGTCGGGAAGGAAGCGGTTGATTCCATTGACACGGATCGAATCGATGGCGAGGAATCACATTCAACCCAAACCAGACAACTTTCAATCAACTCTTCGAATGGGATATGTAACATCTACATATTCCCTCCTAATCTATTTCCTTCCATGAAAGTCTTTTACAACTTTCATAGAGTGTAATACGTAACTG